>JANHFX010021880.1:20246-31249 GCA_027560015.1 Chloroceryle amazona | reverse complement strand
CTTGTGCATTTGAGACAAGTAGTTGCATGCTCTTTGAGGCAGCTGCTCTTCACCAGACTTGTGCTCTAGACCCTTCCCCCGCTCCATTGCTCTTCACTGGCCACGCTCCAGCCCCTCAAGGTCCTTCAGGGAGTGTGGGGTCCAAAACTGAACCCAGGATTCTAGTGGCAGCCTCCCCAGTGCCCAATCCAGGGAGAAAATCCCTGCCCTGGTCCAGCTGGCCACACCGGTGCTGACACAAGCCAGGATAGCTGGTGGCCTTCTTGGCCATGTGGCCACATGCTGGGTCAAAAGCAAGAGCTTTATATAAAATAAGATCCAGGCTGGAGCTGTTGAGCATTCTTGTGCTCCAGCTGAGGGGTGGATGAGCATCTGATCTGCCCTGGTGTGCGGAGGACACTTGCGAGCAGGGTCACTGGGAGACAAGACCTTAGACAGCCTGAGCCCTGTGTGGGCTCAGGTTTACAAAGCACCACTGGGAAGATCCAGACAGCCCCTGTAAAGAATCTTTTGCTTATAAAACAAAGGCACAGGTGCCCGGTGGTCAGCAGCTCCGTGCCAAATGGTGGTTTAAATCACAGAGGCTCTATATAAATAGTGGCATTGCCCAGATGAGGCCGCTTCTGAAAGGGATCACACCACTGCTAGCAAACCACACGCACCAGATCTGCCCGTGCAGCAGCTCTGACGGGGCTGGCATTAACCACCCTGGTTCTCCAAGGAACATCGTATTAGGTGACCATGAAGCTGATGGTTACATATAGAATAAGGCAGTTATGGCTTCTTCCTTTCCCCATCTCAGATATGACCCAGGAGATGACGAAAACCCCTTCCCAGCATGATGAAAGGCTCCAAAGTGCTTCCATGCAGGAATCTCTTGGGAGCAGAGCAGAGATGCTCCTCAGGGGATTTGTGGAGGTCTGTGGTGATATCTACAGAGAAAGAAGCGAGGAATAGGGAGGAGAGAGAGGACATCCATTCCCATATGATAATTAACAACATTAAACTCTGACATGGCAGTTTAAAAAACAGAAAGCAGCAGTTTTTCACAGCCAGGGTAGCTGAGCTGGGAAATTCCTTGCTACAGATGTGGCTGTTAGAAGTTTACATCACTTCAGAAAGCACTGAGACAAATTTCTGGAAGAAAAAAATCATTGAGAGGTAATAAATACAAAGATGTCATCCTCCTCTTTGAAACTCTGTTATCCTTATGAAGTGCTAGAGGCTGGGAAGACTGTCAGAGTGCTGCATATTTGCCCTGTACTCACACTCTTCTCTCAACATCTGCTCTTGGAGACTAGTTAGGCCAGATGGGTCATTGATCTAATCCAGACACACGATTTTTCTCTTTTGTAAGGCCTCCAATATGTAAAAAAATCTTTAGCATCTCTTCTTACATACTGTCCAGTTTTCAGATTTCATTGCCAAAAGATGAGCCCACATCTGCTGTCCCAGGGGCTGCTCCAAAACCATTTCTGAGGTGGTTGTTAGCATTGGCTTTTCCTCCAAAGGCCACCTCTCCCGCAGCCCCTTTCTGGTCACAGACCCAGTCTGTACTACAGTGTCCTTTTTATTCTAGCAGCAACAAGACTGTGATATAAAGGTCTCTTCTAACCAAAACAATTCTATGGTTCTGTGCTATACAGCTGACCAAGCCACCACCCGTGAGCAGAGCCAGCCAGCAGCCTGTGCCCGGAGACCCTTCACATCCTGCAGTACCTGTGTTAAACAGTTGCTCTCTAGTGCCTCTGCTCATCCACATGTGATGCTAAAAATTATTCTGGATCCAGTCACGCCTCAGAAAAGTGCAAGTCTAACTAGGACAGATAAACTCTAACCTGCTTTTTTTCATTCCTCCTGCCTATCATTAGTATTAATATCAACTTGTCAAGTCAATGTTGATGTACAAGCCCTGTGCAGCCCTGCTTCAATGCAGGGAAAAAAAAAAAATACATTGCAATTTAGCATTCCTTCTGTCAAGATTTGGCACTGTCCTTTAATAACAGGGACCATCCTCCTCATTTCCCAGGGGACAGTAATGAAAACTCAGGGCATCCATCACAGTTCATTGAGGAACATAACCCCAGTAACCTCTGGAAACACCAGATGATGCTCTTGCCCCCTTAGCTGAATCACTTATCCCCTAAGGTCTCTTCCTTCTGCCTGCCATGACCCACCTGGAAGCATCTAAGGAGCAGCATGAAATACCCTTCCATCTTTCCTTAGGAGGGCAGGAGAGCTCTGCGCACACATGTGTGTGCTGTGGTCCCCACCCTTAGGTGGGCTGATTTCTGACGGGACCCGATGCCACTGCTTGGCTACATTTCAAGCCTTTCATAACTGACAGTTACGGCATGTGTTGCATCACGGCTGTGCTTATCCTCGGAATCCTTACTCTACAGTCACTAAATATTAAATAGTTTTAATGCCAAAAATACATCGAGCTGAGTGTTCATCAGTGAAAGGAGGGAAGAAGCTAAGGTAGAAGCTGAGTCAGATGCGGATAACGTTCCATCCATGAATTAGGAAGGAGTGTTTGGGTGGAGACATCTTCACATAAGCATCTAGAGTTAGATGAGATGGATCCTGCTCGTGATTAAAAACTCAGTGGTTGCCAGGACACGATTTTGGAGCTGACCCTTGAGCGCCTCTGTGCATGGAGTAGAAAATAACCCGGCGGTGACTCAGCTGCATCTGTTGACAAATGAGGATCTGCTTTTTCAATCAAATACAGCACAAGCCAACAAAACGAGGCTAGGGTATCCCACACAGCCTTTCCTTCACAGAGGAGACATGGACAGAGGCCAGGACTGGCAGGACAGAGGAGCATCCAGGGAGACACTGCTGTCTCCAGGCTTGCTCTCCTGAAGTTTCCACTCCCCTGCCTGCAGACCTGCCCCAGAGCAAGACTCAGGCTACGGCCGCTGCTGCTCTGCAGCCGGTTGAGCACTGAGGACATGAGTTGGGCACCAGCAGGGTGTGAGCAGCTCGGGTGTGCCCAGTGCCAGCTGCCACACCTGTGAGGGGAGAAAAACCCAACAGACCTTCAACCATTTTATTGCCGTTAACCCCAACAGACGTGAATGTAGAGCTGTGTCAGCTTTGCCACAGGTATCCAGCTCTGGCCACAGCCTGCAACCTCAAGCTCACTTCTTCAGCCGGGCAAGCAGCCAGCAGAGCCTTTGGCATAGGCAGTACAATCCTGGGAGAAGGTTCCTGTGGTGGCAGAGTGGCCGGGGAGGGGTCCCCATCCACGCGCTGCACGTAGGCTGCCACCGCCGGTCTCTTCCCATGGGATAACTCGGACAGCAGTCCTTTCTCCATGTGGTGGCTCTGGCATCAACAGTGCTGCCACCACATGCTGCTGGAAACAGAAAACGAAGGTGTAAGAAATTATATTTATTCCCTGTTTTCAATATTACTGTGTGGGGATACTCAATATCAGCTTGTCCTTACAGAGCATCTGCAGCAGCGTGATGTCGTTGGGCTTCACCTCCCTGAGCCTGATAAACCGAGTGACTCAGAAACCTGCAATCTGCTTCAAAACAAAGCATTTAAGATAAAAGATATAAGCGGTAATGGAACTGCTCGGCTCAGGAGTATAAACGCTAGAGGGTTACTCGTACTCAAAAAACCTTCTGACCTTTCTTCAGCTCTTTTTAACCCCTGCAAGCCCTGGGCAAGGCAGGCTGCAAATAGGAGATGAAGTGTCATTTCAGATACACTTCCACTCCAGCATGCACACCCCGGAGCTGGGAAGTAGAAGGAGCTCTGATGCTGGAGCTGTGCAACAAAGATGAGGTGGAAGGAGGAGAGCCGAGCTCTCACTCCACAGCCTCCAAAGTGCTCTTATTTCTGCTGGTTAAACAGATGCCAGCTTCTATGGGGATTATGTGTCATCGAGCCTGCTGGCTGTGGCAACTAATTATCTCCAGCAACAGTTTGGCCAGGAGATTTGCGGTTCAAAGGGCATATCAGGAGTTCTGTCATCCAGCACCATGGGTAGCAATTTGTCCCCACTTGGGTTTCCCTGTTCCCGAAGAGCTGACACCCACAACACATCCCATCCTCCACCAGCTCAGTCTCACACCCAGCAGACCAGCAGGTCCTTCGAAGCAGCACGGGCAGGGAACACCAGTGCTCTAGTGAAGCCTCAGAGATCCCTCCAGCAGGAACCAAGGAGAACAAGCAGCAGTTATAACCTCAACAGATCTGCTGCAGCCTGAGATGGGAGAAATTCCAGGGGAGAGCAGCCAGAGGAGTAAGCAGTTTTGGAATGCAGCCTCAAAACCCAACACTGAAAATGTTGTGTACCTTCATATAAATTGATGGCTGACCTTGATTGAGACTACCAGGAATGAACAGAAAGCAGACACAGACAACTGAAAGAATTTAAGTCATTGAGAAAGACATAGAGAATGATGGAAAAGACTTGAGATGAGGAAAGAGGTGAAGAGGAGAGTTAATAGAAAAGGCCAAGTGTGTGTTGGTAAGCAGCTGTTGGAGCTGGGGAGCCCAAAACCCAAGCTGGATGCATCAGTGTGGGAGTGACCCCAAGGCTCTGGACTTGGAGAGCTCAGCTAATCTGAAGCCAGGACAGGCTGAATATTGGGTATACTGAGTATTCCTCTGTCACAGCATCAGTTAAGCACTGGGGAGCAGTGCCCTCACCCAGACAGATGCTAGAGACACCCCCAGCTGAGGCCTCTATGAATCTTACAGAAATACAGAAAATTAAGATGGATAAAGTGGTAATGGTCTTCAGGGCACTGACAAGAGCTGACAAGAAAATCCTTCCCTCTTACACCTCCACTTTTCACCACCACCCTGAAGTATTTTGTTGCTGAGGGTGGAGGAGAGCCTGGATCTCTGAAGAACAGCACTGCTGAGCCATCTTGGTCTGTGGCAACAAGTGAAGAAATGCAGCTGTCTCTTAAATAGCAGGAGGTGACACCAGTTGTGGACAGATGAGTGATCGTAGCTTCATCCATCACAGATGAGGATCTGATTTCAAATGAGGCCCCATTCATCCATCCAGGGCCCATCATAAGGCTATTAAGGGAGCTTCAGTCACAAAACCACAATGGCTTTAAATGCTTGAATAAGGGCACAACAAAAATTAGCCTGCTTCACTTAGATACTTTCCTCTGGGTGACGTGATTCTTGCTCTTCTGTAGTGGAAATGAATGATAAGTGTGATGGGTATCCAAAATACATGGTGTGAGTGGGGTGAGGTTTGCTTTTCACCTTAGTGTAGAATTTGGTTGTCTGTTTTCCCAGGCAAGTGAGGTAGGTATGGAAGCTGGTGGCAGTGAGTTGTGTCAGGTGCCAGAGTGCAGGGCCCCAGCCCTGTAGGTGTCCTGCTCAAAGGGCTGGCTCTGAGCACTGCTCCCAAGGCACTCTGATCCAGACTGGGGAGACCCGCCTGCACTGCTGGGTCCAGCTCTGGAGTCCTCAGCACAGGAAAGACAGGGACTGTTGGAGCAGGGCCAGAGGAACCCCAGCAATGCTGGGAGGGCTGGAACCCCTCTGCTGGGAGGCCAGGCTGAGAGAGTTGGGGGTGTTCAGCCTGAAGAAGGCTCTACAGAGACTGTTGGGTTGAGTTGGTTTGAAATTTGGTCTTGAATGTGGATGAAAGAATGGATTGTGCTTATATGTGCACAGATTTTGGGTTCCTCCACAGAAACATTGCACACTGAAAGACAAGACTTCCTACTCAAAGTTTCAGCCTGTGGAGGCATTTCCTATGTTCACTGATTTTAAACTCAGAGCAAAACAAGGGAAAATGTTTTAAAACTATACAAGTGCTTTAGAAAGCTAAATCTCCCCCCCTACCCCCCAAAAAAATGAGGTGGATTCACCTCCCTTTATTTAGGCATCTCCCAAAGGTCACTTGACCTGTCTGTTCTGGGGCCAAGTCCCCAGCACTCCAACCTCTTACCTGAACAAACCCCTGCAGAAAAGCGTGTGTGTGTGTGTGTACAGAACCAGAACCATGGGCCTTTGTCTCTCAGGGAATAAAAATGGTGAGTAATATTAAAACTGCGTATTTTCACAGATTGCAATCAGGGCTCACAGCACACACTCACTTAATTTCCTGCTTTCAGTCCACTATCAGATTTTATGCTTAGCTTAGTGGGGTTTGTAGCATTTGTTTTTCCCCAGAAAAGGATTTTTTTTTCTTTAACTACAACACATTCAGCCATGAAAATGGGATAGAAAAAGATTAATAGGAAGCTGAAAGATTCATCTGAGATTGACAAAGATTAATGTGTGTCTTATTCTTACCTGTTTTCTTTTCCCTTCTTCTCTTAGCTACCTAGACAGCTTAGATCGAATCGGAGCTGCAGACTACCAGCCCACGGAGCAGGATATCCTCCGAACCAGGGTCAAAACAACTGGCATCGTAGAAACCCACTTCACATTCAAAAACCTCCACTTCAGGTTAGTCTAAAATCACATATACCAGTAAATTTTCAGGGCATCTATTTGCCACGGGGTTTCCCCATAGCTCCCAAAGGAGAAATTGTCAAATTGGTGTTTATCACACAGATGGTTCCCACTGCAGAGGACATGGCATTCTGGAGAGTCAACAGTATGCAGTGTTTGACAGTCCTGTCTTGAAAGTCAGTGCCTTTAAAATAGGAGCCCATGGGACCTTCTTCTAACCCCAACACCACCACTTTGATGAGAGGTATAACATGAGATCGGCCCTAGGTCTGATCAGGCTCATGAATGTAAAAATATTTGGCCAGACCTTTTCTCTAAAGTGGGTCGATCACATGCGATTAATGCTGTATCTTGACCCTCATGATGCCAGCCTGTGGAGAGAAGAGGTCATGAAGAGAGAAGGCCACACATACAGTACTTAAAGCCTATAAAAGTTAAGAGCACCTAGTCTGCACTTCCACAGACCCTTTGGGACCCAGCATGCTGCTGAGGCTCTCCCCCAGATTCTCACATCTCTATCTGTTACTGCTCCTTCTGGTCCTCCTTGGCTCCAGGCTCTGGAGAAGACAAGCCAGTGGTTAAAAACCTGTTGCTTTGTGCTCGGAGCCTTCCAGGGATCATATGGTCAGAAAATGCCAAGACTGCTAAAGTTTTCTCCTTATTAAGAAAGAGCAGGTGCTGATGGTCCTCTCCTATGATGATGGTCCTCTCCTGTGCTGTAGGCTCTTTGATGTCGGGGGCCAGCGGTCAGAACGCAAGAAGTGGATTCACTGCTTTGAGGATGTCACAGCGATCATTTTCTGCGTCGCGCTGAGTGGCTATGACCAGGTGCTCCATGAAGACGAAACCACGGTGAGTCTATCAGGGTCTTGGAGGCCCCAACACTTCTTTACGGGATGCCGCGTAGCCAGCAACTGCTGAGAGATCGCCGAATGCTCACTGGGGTGCTACAGTAATGTGCTTTTGTCAGTCTCTCCCCCGACACTGAAACCCTGGGGAGATTTGTCCTCCTTCACACTCTTCAAAATCAAGTCTCCGTGCCCAGGTAACGTTTCCTTGCACCAGTCAAGTCACAGTGTTTTATTTCTCCCTCCCGGCTGACGTGTGTTTGCAAAACATGTTACTGGGGCCCTGTATCCAGAGAGAGGAGCATAGCTAGGTGGGCTTTTAAAACAAACGTTACGGCAGCGGTTATGCCACGGTGCAGAGGTACAGGACGGCCACGCGTGCCTGAGGCAGGCTCGGGCTGGGAGTATAACCCATTTCATCAGGCTGCAGAAATCCATTTTACTGAGTGCGACTGGAACTGTTTGACTCCTGAGGTAATTTGCTCTAGGAGAGCTTTTATGACTTCCCACTGTGACATGAGGCTCCAAATACCATCTGGAAATAAAGCAAGCGAGGACCTGTGTGCTCCTTGGTATTAGAGTGCAATTAGTACAAGTGAATTAAATGTACAGAAAGGATACAAGAAGACTCGTGACTGTATTCTGACCAGTCACTCAGTGTGATGAGGATCATGTCTTTGGGACTAATGATGACTGCAGTGGGCACCCAGCTGCACTTGCCTAACAAAAGGGAACAGGACTTGGTGATGATTTCCTCTGTGCCCAGTCATGGCAGCATGGAGGGCTTGCTCTTGCCAGTACTGTCTCTCTGACGATCTTTATTCTCCTGCTGGTAAAGGTGTCAGGCTTGCAGAAAGCTGTTGATGAGGAAGGAGTCGAGGGAGAGATTGCTATTAGGTATCAGTTGTCTCCACCCAAAAAGGGGGGCTGTGGTCTCTCTGAGACAGGTTTATGACTCTAGCAAACTGTTTGATGAAGTCATTTGGTTGTTTGGGTTGTATTGATGCCGGTCCCCCCAGACTGACTGAGATGCCCTATGCCCTCTCATGCCCACTTATGTATAATCCTCAGTTGTCACCTCCCTCTGACCCTGGCCCTGATATGCTCAAGGATGCTCAGTCCTGTAGGATTTACTGGGAAGGAACCAAAATCCTGACAGGATTTGAAAACACCAGCTGTCAGCTCAGTGCCACAGAGCTCTGCAGCTGGGCAGGGGATATGGAGGCCTGCACAAGGAGGGCGCAGAGCCAGGGGGCAGGGAGCGAAGCTGTGATCTGAGCAGAGAGCAAGGGGCTCTGTAGGTATAACTTGGGCCATGACACCCAAACCATGAAGCCAAAGGTGACCTTTAATACAGGTCACCTTTGGGTGCCAGTCTACACAAGCCAGACCCTGGGATCCAAAGCCATGGAGAACAACATGGAAGGGCTTGAATGCCAATGCCATTTTTTAAATGTCAGCCTTAACTCGACTCTGCTGAGATGGACGTTACAGCATCTCTCCTGGGGCTGCTGAGCTCTGCCAGTGACTGTCTGTCACCCAGCACCGCCCTGCTGACGAGCAGGGTGCCAGCTCAGTCTCCCCCCTGCAGTCCCTTGCTGCAGAAACTGGGATCTGTGTAGCTCCAACTCGCCTTTTTCCACCAGGAGCGCACGCTGGCGCTGCTCCGGCGCAGCGCTGACATTTGCTTGCTATTTCAATCCCTTCTCACAAAGCATTTCTGGGGATGCAGAGCAACAGGAGGGCAGAGGCAGCTGCTGTTCATTTACACATTCGGCGTAAACGGGGAGAGGCTTCGGCACCGCCGTGCTCACAGGACGCCCCCACCTAACCCAAATAAACAACCCTGAGCAGGGACAACGCAAATAGGAAAGAGTGACGGTGTCAGGTCCTGTCTGCCCTGTTGTACCCCGCAGTGTGAGTGGCAGGTGGAGAACACGGCACCCACAGGCTCCATCCTCTCCTAGCTGAACCCCCAAGCGTTCGGTCTCCTCCCCAACAACGTGGTTCTTGTCCAAAACCCCAGCAGTAAAAGCAGCATCTCTCCAGTCAGCTGATTTGCCGTCTGCCTGCACCCATCACATCTGCCGGCTTTAATGACGTAAATCAGCTTTTATTGCTTCTCACTTAGAAAACACAAAGAGGAGGCAGCTGAGAGAGTGAGCTGGATGCTGCTCCTCAATCTCCATTTTCTACTGAGATGCTTTACTGTGGTCCAGGCCCTGTGCTAAGCCACTGAAGGTCTGGGGGCTGCACAGATGTGAGTGTGAAAAGACTTGTAGAGCTCTGACTGCTGGCACGAGCCCTACTGCATCTCGGGTGCCCAAAAACCCACTCGCAGTGCTGGGTGTGCAGGGAGAACAGCATTTCCTCCCCAGCCTGGCACCCTTTGACAACGACTGCAGGATGTCACAGGGCCTTTTTGCACTTCTCAAGTCACACTGTGCTTCAGGCGAGTGAAAGTGCAGTTCAGATGCAGTCAGCCTCACCGGGAGCAGGGGCTACACTCAGTTAACACAATGGTGCTGGGACCAGTGTTGTCATAGGGCCAGCTTGTCTCACTGCAAAAAGCTCACAAACATAAGGTTTACTCTGAATCCTTTCAAACGAGACTGAGCAGAGAGCTGGGTAAACAAGGCTGGATGAAATGCCCCCTGCCCTGAAAACTGAAGAGCAGCTCTGCACTTGTAAAGTTTTTTGCGGTTTATGGCGCCCTTGTTTTAAAAGATTGAGCTCCTATCTCCTGCAGCAGCTAAAAAACAACTAAACCCAGCTAAAACAGATAAAAAAAGGCTGTTGTGTGCAAAGTCATAGCTTCCTAAGAGCAGCTTGTCTTTTATAAGGAATGTATTTTCTCTCCAATTCCCTGCCCCAAAGAGCAGCACAGCAGGAGTCAAGGAGAGCAAGTACCTCTCCATGTTTGGATCAGAAAGGCATAAATAAAGAGAACTTTCTGCATCTGTGATTTCTAGGCCCATATGCCCATAAAGCCGACACAACACAGAAACCCCCAGTGCTGCTGAATCCACCAGCCTCTCCTGTTGCCCCAAACACCTTCTTACTGCTGTTGGCAGATCTAAACTGCTTCCCTGCAAGCCTGGCTCCTAGGGGAGAGGTGCAAACCTACATGGAAATCCAAGCACTGCTTTCACTGGTCCCATTGCTGCCAGCTGCAGCCCATAGCTAGAGCTCTCCAGGCAAAATTACACCCTCTGCCCTGCCCACTCAGCTCACAAGACACTTTCTTCAAGGTGTTCCACCTGCCTCAGCATCTGCCTTTACCGAGTCTGCAGGGCTCGCTGCCTGTCTGTACACAGTGGGGACATCCTGCTTTAACTGGCCAAACAACGCCGTGGGTTTTGTCTGTGCATAATGAGGCTATCTTGGCTCATTTGTGACTTATCTTTATGTTTTGTAAGATGAGGTTACAGGAAGAAAAGGCTCAGATCTGTAATCTGGGAGGAGAGAGGGACAGCAGTCGTATTAATTGGTAGAACTGGAGAAGATGGTTAACAAAGGTGGCTATTGGGGTTGTTCAGCCTAGAGAAGAGAAGGCTCCAGGGAGACCTTCTGGTGGCCTTTCAGGACTTCAAGAGCCCTGTCAGAAAGATGGGGACAGACTTTTGATCAGGGCCTGTTGGGACAGGACAAGGGGTGATGGGTTCAAACTAACAGAGGGAGATTTAGACTGGAGAGAAGGCAGAA
>JANHFX010021878.1:8343-21669 GCA_027560015.1 Chloroceryle amazona | reverse complement strand
GGGAAGATGAGGTGTGTGGGGGGTGAGGTGGTGACCCCCAAAGGTACCATTCAGCGGGAGTGCGTGTCGGCATGGAAATCCTTCTCGTCTGTCTGTCCGTCTGTCTTCTCCTTAAAATTTCACTCCAGAAAAGCTTTGCAGAACCATCTTCTCAGGCAGCACCGCGGTTCACAGCATCCGAACCCGGCAGGGACGCCAGCTCTCGCCTCCCTGACGGTGCCGGCGGCTCTTGCCACCGCATCGAATTCAAATCGGTCGCGGCATCACGTGGTCTGAGCCTCAAACCCAAAAAGTGTCACCGCGCGTGGTGGCTCCAGCTCCCAGAGGATACCCACTGAAGGCCTGGCAAAGCCGACATGCCGGTACCGGCGTCGTCCTGACGATGCCACCCGGCGAGCTTGGCAGATGTCGCGCCCTGACCTCGGGGCCGGCGTCGGGGTGTGTGTGTGGGGGGCATGGGGGGACACGATGACGGGACGATGGGGACGCGCCGGCGTGTGACAACAAAAGCAAAGTAACAAAGGACCCGCCGTGGCGCTCAGAAGTTCGTCCCGGCCCCCTGCTGCGGCTGTCCGACGCCAGCTTGAGATTTGGTGGCCTTGTGGGTAGGGAGGGGGTTTTGCCTGTTTGCCAGACAGAGGGGTGGCAGGTAGCAGGCAGGAGCTTGGGGGGGGTGGGTTGTGCCAGGCGCTGTGTGGGTTCCCCCCTCCCCATGTTGGTGGGAAGGAGGCAGGAGGCAGCTGGATTGTCCTTGACATGGCTTTTATGGTGGAGATGAGGGTGGCTGGCATCACGCTGCCAGGCGCCTGCCTGCACCTCCTGCCCAGGCTCTGGGGGAGAGAGAGGGGCTCTGGGTGCACTGTCCCACAATTCAGCCTGTCCCTCCTTTTCCTCCTCCACCTCGGCAAAGGCCGGGGAAGTGCCATGGAGGGGTGTGTTTTGAGGACTGCCTCCCTGGGGGTCCCATGGCTACTGGCACCCCCAGGTATTACCAGGGACGTTTCAGGCAGGTGTCTGCGATGCAGGTGCTGCTTGCTGTGACCAGGTGACGCTGCAGGACTAGAGTGTGGCATCCTCTCCCCAAAATTGTCCCCTGTACCACAGCTCCTGCTTGGGCAGCTGGGAGGAGGGCTGGATCTGGGGTGCTTGGCCCTCATAGCCAGCATCTCCCCAGCACCTCCTGGCATGGCCATTCAAGGCTCAGACATGGATGGATGGATCTGTCCCTGGCAGGTCCCAGACCCTCCACCTCCATTGCCCCCCAGCAAGGATGTTTCATGGGGTGGCAGAGGCGGGTGCAGACGCTCCCCTGCCCTCTCCTCACCCTGTTAGTGCGTTTGTTTTCCCAAACCCAGGCCATAGGAACAGCCTCTTGATTAAGTGTATTAATAGTTAAACTTTCAGCTCATAGCTTAAACTCACCAGACCACGAAAAGCTCCCTCCTTTACTCATGCTCTGTTGCTCAACTAAAATATTGCACTCCAAAGGGTTGGGTTTTTTTTCTGTTCTTCTCCTTTTCCTCTGGCTCGACTTTGACTCCTGGGACCGTGGGGGGTCTTGCAGGGTCCCTCTGCCCAGGGCAGGGAGGTCGGTGGGGTATTCCTGGCTGGGTGTCCCTCTGGTGAATGGGGCTCTTGAAGTTCAGCCAGGCTGGGGAGGAGAATGGGAACCACCAGCCTGAGGAGATGGTGGCTCCCCACCCTGGTGGGTACGTGGGGATGGGCTGTGGTGTCTGGGGATGGGATGGAGCTGCTGGTCATAGCTGGTTTGTGGGATGAACTGCTTTCCTGCCAGACAGGCAATGGGGAGCGAGGAATGGTGAGAGATTCAACCATGCCAAGTACAAGGTCTTGCTCCTGGGTGGGGGCAACTCCCAGTGCCAGCAGAGCCTGGGAATGTGGGGTTTGGGACCAGCTCTGTGGAAGACTGGGGGATACTGGTGGGTGACAGATGGGACCTGAGACAGCAATGTGTGCTTGCAGACCAGAAAGACAACTGTATCCTGGGCTGCACCATGGACAATGTGGCCAGCAGGTCGCGGGGGGATTGTCCCTCTCTGCTCTGCTTTGGTGAGACTCCCTGGAGCATCGTGTCTGGCTCTGGGGTCTTCAGCACAAGGCAGCCGTGGACCTGTGAGAGCAGGGCAACAGGAGGCCACCAAAATGGTGTGAGGGCTGGGACAGCTCTGCTCTGGAGAGAGGCTGAGAGAGTTGGCATTGTTCAGCCTGGAGGAGAGAAGGCTCCGGGGAGACCTTCATGTGGCCTTTCAGTACTTCAGGAGGGGCCATAGGAGAGATGGAGAGAGACCAGGGCCTGTTGTGACAGGACAAAGGGCAATGGTTTCAAACTGCAAGAGGTCAGGGTTATGAGGAAGAAATGTTTTACAGTGAGGGTGGTGAGACACTGGAATGGGTTGCCCAGAGAAGTTGTGCATGGTCCCTTCCTGGAAGTGTTCAAGGTCAGGTTGGATGCAACTGAGCAACCTGATCTAGTGGAAGATGTCCCTGCCTGCAGCAGAAGGGTGGACTAGATGGTCTTTGGAGGTTCCTTTTGACACAGACTCTTCTGTGATTAGCTGAAGGGGTGGCAGTGGTGTAGTAAGGGCAGAAGGGAAGAAATGTTGGAGCAAAGGGGTGACTGGAAGCAGAACCACCTCCAGCAGGAACCGTATGGGAAATCCCAGGCCAGTGGAGAGGCATATGGGTTTGGTTCTGTGTGGCAGTGGCTCTGCCATGGGGAGTGGGGCAGGATCAGGCCTGCAGCAGACTTTGCCTTCACCAGAGGGACCTGTCCTGGTGGGAAGGTCATGACTCCCCATCCCAGGGAACCCTCTAGGTGAGCATGCGGGTATAAGGGCAAGGAGCAGCCTGTGTCCCTATCCATGCCCCATGTCCCTTGGGACATCCACGGTGCTCGAGCCCTCAGAGAACTCCAGGAAGAGCCAGGCGGCGGGATGGTGTGACCCCAATGAGTGTCTGAGGGTGACTGGTGGGTCCCATTGCCTTTCTGAGGGTTCAAAGGGCACATTTTACCCTGGCCACCGGCCCGTGGGTACCTGAAGTCCAGAGCTGGAAGAAGCTTTTGGGTCCATCAGCATCTCAGTACTGATGGTATGAATGTACCATGGAGCAAGTCCTCTCCCTGCCCAATAGTCTCTGCTTTTGGGGTGCTGTGAGCTGAGGGGGTGCACCGATAATGCTTTTGGACTAGTTTCATCCTGGCTTGTTTTTTCCTCTGACTTGTAAGCAGGTAGAGGGTATTGATGGTCTGAGCTGACAGCCTTCGCCGACATGGGTGGCAGCCTGTTATTATGCCAGTAGAAGGATTTTTAAGGTCAGAAGGTTTTCAGAAGGCTGCCTTGGTGTCTCTAGTTTCCACCCATCCGTCATTCTGGTGTGGAAAAGGGACTTGAGTAACGGCCCTGCTGTGTCCACCCTGTGAAGGGCCATGGACTTGCCTTGGGATTTGTGGGTCTTCTTCTTGTGTCCTTGTCCTTGAGCAGTGCCCCTTGTACCAAAGTATCTTCCATTGCCTGAACTTGGACATCTTCTATTCTGGGAGGATGAGGACCCATCACCACCACAGAGTGATGCTTACGGCGTGGTGGCCCGGGTGCGGGAAGGTGGGCTCCACCCTGGAACTGGTAGCAAAGAAAGAAAATGACATTTTCAGATTTTCCAAGCAGGATGTGCCTATGTCCATCTCCACTCTTCCATCTCAGAGAGGCTGGAACCAGAGAGGGGCTTAGGTCACTGGCTCTGCCCCATGTCAGTGCAGTGCTACACTTCTTCTGCAGGGGTGCAGCATGGGTGATGGATGGGACCTGTGCTGTGATGTGAGATGCAGCCTGTTATTTCTGGGTGACTTCTGAGATGGTCTTCATCCCAACGGTCTGATTGTCACTCTTGTGGCACCAGACCCTGCATGGTATCAGGGAACAGGGGTGGCCTGGCCTTGTGGTCTGCCAGGTGCTTTTAGATGACTCCAGTGGATTCTGAGTGGCTACTGCCACCCATGAGACCTCAATTGGTACTGGCATATGTTTGCCCAGGACTTGATGAGCTTCCTGGGGATGGCCCAGGCTTGAACAAGGGTTGGGTTTGTGCTCTGCTATGAGGAGATTTGGCATGTTCACCTCTGGCATCCTCTGGTGCTGCTTTCTCTGGTCAACTCTTGGTTCGCTGGTGGTAACCCCTGTTGGAGGCTGCTCTGTTTTTGCCTGCAGCTGTGGCTTAATGAACATTTCATTCTTGCCTTGAGCTCATACCTGTGCTCCAGCTCTTAATAGATATATTTGGGCAATACCCATCTCCCATGGTCTTCCTTAGGAAAGTCTTTGGCTGTGCCCAAACATGCAACACAGATCCATCCATTTGCACCACAGGTGGTTTCTTGGTGTTGCTGAGGGTCCTGGGGTCATCGGTTCTCACTTGTTTTTACTGGGACCTGTCCGTGTGGTTTTGGGGCCTTTTTTTTTTTTTTTTTTTTCCCCTGTTCTCCAGCCTCTCCTGAAGCTGGAGTGTAGTCAGGGAGGACCATTTGTGCCCTAGGAGTGTTAATGTCTTTAGGATGGCTTGAGACCCTTCGATGCTGGTGCAATGCCTGGTGGAGGACTGTCTACACCCATGGGAGATGCAGACAAATGCTCTGCCCTCTGCTTTGCAGGAGACTGTCTTTAAGTTTGGGACCAGATCAAGGGATGGCAAATGATCTGTGCCCACAGTTGTTACCTGGAAGCTGTGTGGGGTCTTGTCTCCTTTTATAGACTCATAGAATGATTTGGGTTGGAAGGGACCTTCAAAAATAATTTCATCCAACCCCTCCAAGAAGGTCTAAGGACTTCTACTAGATTAAGTTACTCAAATCCCCATCCAACCTGATCTTGAACACTTACGGGGTTGGGGCATCCACAACATCTCTGGTCAAACTGTCCCTGTTTCTTACCACCCTCATAGCACCTTATTCCTTATGTCTGACCTAATCCTGCCTTCTTGCAGTTTAATACCGTTGGACCCTGTCCTGTCATGACAGGTCCTGATAAAAAGTGTCATGATTTCCTAATAAGCCTTCTTTGTATGTTGAAAAGTCTCTCAACAGGTCCAGATCTCTAATGGGCCACGGGGAGGTGAGGGATGGCCAGAACATGGCAAGCAGACTTGCTGACAGCCCAGGTGGCTGAACCTGGAGCTGAGAGTGCTGGGCTGGGTTGTCCTTTCCCACCTTCCCCTCCTGCATCCGTGCTGTGTCTGTCTGGGATCACAGCAGGGGAGGTAGATCCCAGGCACCTATCACTCCAGGGATCCCTGTGGCCACTGTCCGTCCCCACACCCCGCAGCCAACCAGGGACTTTTCCCCCAGTTCCCGCAGCCCGTGGGAGCGAGCAGCTGAGGATCGCTGGCTTGGGGAGCGCTCCTCTTGCCCTCTGCTTTACCTTCTGCATCTCGCTAATCTGATGACCGGAGGTATGCGAAGCATTTCAAATATGGCCTCGTTAGCTGGCTCCGGACAGAGCACGAAAGAGGCGTTTCTTCACACTCCTATTCCAGCCGGCTGTTGCCGTTCCCTCCTCCTGCGGGCATCCCGCTGCCGTTTGCCCCACACCGGCTGGGATCGGCACGGCCAGTTGAGCCCATCCTGCCCCTGCCTGGCCATGGGGTGGATGTGTCCCTTTGCAGGTCGTCTCTCGTCTGTGCTGGTGGCCGTGGGCGGGTGTCGGGTCCCGTGGTGATTTGAGAGCATCGTTGGGTGCGTGGGCGAGAGGCGAGTGCGTGCCAGTGCCGGGGAGCGGGATGTCCCCTGTCCCTGCAGCCTTGGCGGGTGCCCAAGCCCCCCGCAGGACGCCCAGCCTGCTGGAAAAACCTGGGGGAGGGTGGGGGGATTGGGGTGTGGTAGCCCAGGGCATGTGCGATGGGTGACCTTGGGGATGGGAATCCCAGGGAGTGCCCTGGCAGTGGGGGTCTCTCTGAAAGGCACCAGGGCGGGGAACACCGGATGGTGGGTGCTGGTCTCATCTGGAAGCCCCCAGCATGGGAAGAGGACCTGGGTGGGGGGCATGATGCGGCTCTGAGCACAGGGGAGGGGGGAGCCTGGGATACCCAGGGAATGGGTGACCCCCAGGAGGACTGCAGCCTATCTCCAGACAGCTCTTCAGGGTGGTCCTTGTGGTGCTGTAGCTGTGAGGGTGCTGTGGCATCTACCTCAGGGTCCTGTGCCTCTGCCTGGGCAGTGAGTGGAGCATCCCTTCTGTCTGTCCATCATGTCTGTCTGTGACTACCCATCCCCTCTGTGCCCCTTGGGAACACATCACTGAATTGCCACATGGGGCTGCCTGCTGGAAGGGGCCACATTGCCGATGGCACTGCTGTGCTTCCACCTGGCCAGAGCCACCCACCCGCAGCACCAGTTCTGATGGGGACCCTCTGCTTTTGACGTCCCCAGTGTCCCCAGCCGTGCCGCGGCAGCAGCGGGGACCTGGCAGTGTCTCCTCGCTCCGCTGAAGGAGCTATTTAAAGCTGGGACAAGGGGAGAAAAAATAAATGCAGAAGATGAAGATGATGAGGGTGGCTCCATCCGCCCTTGGGGACAGCTGGCCCAGCGTTGGCGTCCCTGGGGAGGGGATGCCATGGCCTGGTGCGGTCCCGGCAGGTCTGGGAGCTGGACGCCAGGCGTTTGCACTTTAATGCATCAGGACAGCTTGCAAATTCCAGCCTGGCGCGGCGAGGTGCCGGCCGCGGTCGAGCGTGCGCTGTCTTGCGGCCGAGAGGGCCGCGCTGCCATAACCGGTTAGCTCGCCAGCCGCTGGCGGGGTGTGAGGGCTGACGGGGGGCTGGGGGCCAGGGCAGGGCTGCGGGCAGCCCCTGCCATGCCCAGGGCGGAGTGTGCTCTGCACAGCCCCCTGCTGCAGCAGAGGTGGGGGACAGCCTTGGTATGGTGGTGGCACAGCTGCAGGCTGGCCTGAGAAGGGCAGACCTGTAGGCACCCTTGTCCCTGTCATCTGTAGGGATGCTTGTTCTATCTCCTCTCTGGTCTGCAATAACCACTATCCCACACTTCTGCAGATCTCCATCCCCTCGTGTAGGGAACCCTGTCCTCCTTATCCCCCTCCTTGACTGCAAAGTCCCCTGTCCCCATCCTACAGAGCCCCTTGCTCCCTCATCTGTAGAGACCCCTGTTGCCTCTTCTGCAGGAACCTCTGTCCCCTTGGTCTGCAGAAGCCTCCATCCCCCCTGTCTACAGGGGCTTTGTCCCCTCATTTTCAGAGCCTTGTGCTCTCCCTCTTCCAACTTCCCTGTCCCCCACTTCTGCAGGGAACCCTATCCCCCTATCTTCAGAGCCCTGTGTTCCCATCATTGACAGGGCTCCCTGTCCCCCCATCTGCAGACCCCCCTGTACTCCCTGTCTGCAGAGCCTCCTGTGTGCAAAGTCCCGTGCTCCCGATGTCCCTTCTTATGTGTTCCCCACAGCTACAGGGCTTCCCCCCCCGCCCCATCCACAGGAATTGCCATCCCCTCATCTGCAGAGTCCCTCTGCTCCCCATCGGCACAGCCCCAGGGTGACAGTTGATGACCAGGAGGTGGTTCAAGGGTAATCCTTCACCATCTGAATCCCTGGGGAAAAGGAGGGGACCTGTTGTCTCTACACATGGGGAAACCGAGGCAAGGAACAGCAGTGCTGCTGTCCACACCCCCAGAACTACAATGGCTTGGGGTTCCTTGTGTCTGACAGGCTGAGGGCCTGTGGCGGGGATGCTCCCAGGGGTCCCTGTGCACCTTGGCCCTGCTGGGGTGCAAAGCGGCAGCAAATGGTTTTCCACCCAATCCTTTCTGAGGCAGTTAATCATCATTTCTCAAAATATTTCCTGAATATTTGAGCCCATCAGTCGAGCTGAAAGCCACAGGCTTTGCCTCCGCTTCCTGGTGTGCCTTCGTCTCCCCGAAACTGCACCCCCTTCCTTCTCCCCATTCTCATGTTTGGGTTTCTTAAATGAAAAAAGTCAAAACACACATTGGCCACCTCACTGGGAAAGAAACAGAGTCACTTTGCATGCTGAAGCCACGACACCCGGGGGGTCTGGGCACCCATTTGCTGGGCTCTGGGAGCTTTGGGTGCTGGGGCCCTGAGCAGGCAGTGGTCGGTTGCTGCATCTTGGGCTGGCAGATGATGGGGCTTTTTTCTTTGCGAAGGCGTTGAGGGATTAGTGAGAGGATTAGTAAATATGACCCCAGGTAAAGATTAAGACCCAAAAAAAAAAGGAAAAAAGGTGGTTGTTTTTTTTTTCCCCATACTGATGCACCGTGAAGATTAAGACAGAATGAATTTATACCGTGGCCTGCAGTTCATTTAGGGGTGAGGGGGTGGCAGGGAGGCAGAGGGGGACGGAGCAGGGATGGGGACTGTGTCTGTGGGTCTTGAGATACAAGAGCTGGAGGGGAATGGGGGACCTGGGGATCCCCTGGGTTCCCAGAGGCCAGGCTGCCTGTGGCTGCTGTGGCTTCAGGCAGCCACAGTGGGCAGCTGGTGATGGGGATGGGATTTTGGTGGGGAGACATTTTAGCCGGTCTAATCCTGGACATAACTGGCACTGGGCAGCTCATCCCAAAGGTCCTACAGGCT
The DNA here is from genome assembly GCA_027560015.1 of Chloroceryle amazona. Classification (NCBI taxonomy): domain Eukaryota; kingdom Metazoa; phylum Chordata; class Aves; order Coraciiformes; family Cerylidae; genus Chloroceryle; species Chloroceryle amazona. The sequence goes on along the minus strand of JANHFX010021878.1, from coordinate 13,055 downwards.
GATAGCTCAGCAGATAGGACCAGAAAACACTCTCAGCATCTGGGAAGGCAGTGGAGAATAAGTCCCCTCCCTGCCTACAGCTCTCCCCATGTGCTCTTGTCCCACCTGAGCATCCCAGGCTGCATCCCATAAACCCTCCCACCATGTCACTGCCTCCAAGGATTAGCCCAGGACCTGGTGCTGAATATTCGGGCAATAAAGCTCCTCACCTTTGGCTTGCCCACCCCTTTCCTCTGTGGCTCTGTGGCTGGGGGGCTCCTGTCAGAGCCCTGGCCATCTCAGCTTCTGTGGTGGCAATGCTCCCCTGGGAAGCACTGGGAAGGACAAATGGGATCCCTCCAGGACACGGAGGGTCCCCACCGTGCTGGGGACAGGTCTCCTCCTAAAGTCAAGAGAAGCAGCTGAGAGGGGACTGACTTCCCAGCCATGGTGCTCCTGTGTCCCTTTGGTGGTGGAGGGGGGAGATGCTGAAACTGGGGGAAAGGAAATGGGAAAACCCCTGCTCTGGGCTGTCTGTGTGCACTGGGAGGAAACTGGACTGGCCATCTCTCAGGAGAATGGGTAGTGGAGACTCTGGTGCAGTTGTGTCCTTGTCCCTGGCCTCAGGGGAATTACCCTCTTGGGAGCCTGGACCTCTCCCTGTGCCCATGGGTGCTCCAGGGGGAGGAGGGGAGCTGGCCCTGCTTTGTGTCCCTCCTGGTAAGGCTGAGCCCCGCACTGGGGCTGAGCCTTTTTGGGGGTCTGAGCATTGGCTTGGGCATCAAGCATCATTTCAGGGGGCTGAGCAGGGGTCAAGCGCTGGTCCACTTAGCCCCTCTGAGTGGGTCCAAGCACCCACTCAGGGGTCCAGCACTGGTTTGGGGGGTGGGGCTGAGCAGTGGCTTGGGAATTGAGGACCATTTTGGAAGCTGAGCACTTGTTTGGGCATTAAGCACTGGTTTGGGCGACTGAGCACAATTTCAGGGGGCTGAGCACCAGCTTGGAAGTTGAGCAGTGGTTTGTGGGGGGCTAAGCACTGTTTTTGGGGTTAAGCCCTGGTCTGAGGGGCTGAGCACCAGCTCAGGGGTCAAGCACCAGCTCAAGTAGCTGAGCACTGGTTCTGCAGCTGGGTGGGCAGGTCCTACAGCAGGGTGATGTGGGCAGGCCCAGCCACTGCTCGCTCGGGCATTTCACAGCCTGTGAGGTCGGATCCAGCAGTGGTGACCAACGGGCAGTCAGGGGCTGGATACTTCCTGAGAGTGCTGGGAGGGGGCATCCCACTACCTCGCACCCCATGCTATGAGTCTGGGGGCTGGCGATGCCTGGGAAGGGGGTTCCTGCTTTGTACCAGGGTGGCCACAGGATGGGGAACAGCAGGAAAATGTGGTTCTGGATCCTTTTGCTGGCACCAAGTGTGTGAAGGCATCCCAGACTTTCCTGACTCAGTTTCCCTCCTGCAGCAGAACTCTTTCAGGCATCTCGCAAGCTGCCTCCTTCCCACAGCCTTCTGGCTGCTCCCGCTGAGCCGCTGTGGGATATCCCTGCCCAGCCAGGCAGGGTGTCTGGTACCCTGGGTGCTGGGGTGCCAAGAGCATCTCCTGGAGTATTCCCCTGGAGCTCGGGTGCAGGAGAGGGTGGTACTGGCAAGCCCCTGCCTGACCAACTCCATGCCAGAGCCCGAGCCTGCTTTGCTGCTTGTCCTGGCAGCTGTTGCTGGCCTGGAACCAATCTACCAGGACCTTCTCCTAGAGCAGAGGTGACCGTTGAGCTGGCACCCATGCCCGCACTGTGGTGCTGGTGAGTGTGGGTGCAGGCATCCATTTGCTGGTCTCTGGCTGCTCTGGGTACCATCCTCTTCCCCCTGAGCTGTTGCCATCAGAGTGGGGAGAACCACATGGTCCCCTTCCACAGAGTTCTGCAGGTCTGGGGCAGCAAGAGGTGGTGAAGAGGGGCCAAAAATGTTTCCTAGGGTGCAAGGCAAGGAAGGGTGCAAGGCAAGGAAGGGTGCAAGCCCCCACTTTGTGCTTCTTAGGTAGCCTTGAACCCTGTTGGTCCTGGCTGTTCTGGGGACCCATCTGTCACCCTGCCTGTGCCTGGAATGGCAGCAGTTGCACCTTTCCCTCTGCCCCGGGGAGAATAGGGGATGAGGACAGGTTGTTCTCCCGGTGCCAGGGCTGCGCTGTGTTCCAGGCTTTGTCCCTTGTGCTGTCCCAGCTGCAGCACCTGCTCTGGTACCACTGTTGGGCTCTGCACAGTGCTTCCCTTCTTTCTGTGGGATTCAGCCCTCCTCCTCCTCATTGGGGATGCCTGCTCTCCTCCCGAGGGCTGGGGACCAGATCCAGACCAGAAGGAGGATACCTGTGGCTCCATGCCCAGCGTTTGCATCACTAGTGCTCCCCACCATGGGGCTGGGCTCTCTCTGCATCCCCCAACGGGGGATCATGCCAGTGCTATGTCTCTGCCGGCTTCCTGAGATGTGGCGGCACTGGTTGCTGGGCAGGGCGTGATGATGGTAGGTCTCCTTGTAGGAGGGGAAGGAGTGATGCTGCTGGGGAGACCAGTCTTGCCAAGTTCCTGCCTGGAGGACAAAATCCTGCTCTTGCCTCCCCTCATTTAGCTTTACCCTGGGATGCTGCTGCTGTCTGTGTCTCTAGCTACTGGAGGTGATCATGGGATGATGGGCTAGAGGTCTTCCTGCACTGATCCCAAACTTGCCCATAGACCCCATCCCAGAGCTGAAGTTGGTGGCCCAGCATGAGGAGCAGCTCCTGAGTCCCTTGGGAGTGGTTGCACACCACTCAGCCCCACTGCCCCTGAACACCCGACATCATTTATTTATCAGATGGAATTAAAAAAAAAATCAGGAGAAACTTGGAAGTACAGGGTCAGAGAAGGACCCAGGGCTGCCAGTGGAGTTTGAAGGCACAGGTGGGTAGTGGGGGGCAGAGGCTGTCACTGGAGCCTGGGCAGGTGCTGTGCAATGTGACTTTCTTTTTTACTGGGCACAGGCAAACTTATTTTCTCTCTGTCCCCTTCTGTGCATGCCTGTGCTGGGGGCAGGGGGGGTGCATGGGATGGGGTGTAGCATGATAAACTGTATCTGGGTCTCTTAGCACGGTCTCCCTGCTGCCTCCTGCCTACAGGGGTTTGGCCGTCCAGCTGCTCTCCCACTGGGATGCCATGGGGCATCCTTGCCCAGACAGACAGGGCAGGCAGGGATGAGAAGGAATGTGGTGACCTGTGACAGGGCGACTGGTACCCTGGATGATGCTGGGATGCCAAGAGCATCTCTCTGACTATCCTTTGGGAGTCTGGCTGTAGGTGTGCGCGGGTGGCTGGGTGCTCTGAAAGATACCAGCTCCATGTGCCCTGAAGGCTGAGACTACCCCAAACTCATCTCACAGCTGAAGATAGCTGTGGGGTGAGGAGGATGTTCGGTCTCATCCTTGCCTAGCTCTTCTTCAGCTGCATCCTGGGGCTGCCTTGCTCTGGGGGGACCCTCTAGTGGGGGCTCCTGGCCGGGCTTTGTGCTGGGTGGTGGGGGACGACGGTGGCAATGTTCAGGACATCACGTGGTTCAGGGACCTGGAGCTTTACGGGAAGTGAGTGTCTAGGCGAGGGTCAGAGGGATCCCCACTGGGCAGCTTCCATCCTGCCCGGGGGCAGCTTGGCCAATGTTAAGCTCACAGGATCGGGCCCCCAAACCAGCTGCCCCCCGGCAGCTTCCCAGCAGGCGCAGGGCGAAGGGCGACGGGAGGGACGACATGACGAGCCGCCGTCCCTCCCTAGAGCAGATGGTCCCTCGGCAGCAAGCTGCCCCTTCCGCATCGATTACCCGGGCTGGCCGTTTAACGATTGCTTTCCGGGGTTAATTAAACTCTCCTCGCCGAGGGCTGCTGTGCAGGGAGGCCCTACCTGCCTGCAGCCCTGCCGGACCACCCCCCACCAAAAGCAGGGGGACAAGCCTATGGCTGGAGCTGGGGTTTGCTTCCAAGTCAAACCTCACCCTTAATATTCATCCTGGGCATGCCTGGAGGATCGCAGCCACCGGCTGCTCTTCTCTCCAGGGCATCCAGAGCAAGGTCAGCTGCCGAGCCTGGCCAAATCCTGCTCCCCAGGCAGCCCGGGTTGCTGGAGGAGTGTCCACCCCGCATCTTCCCCCCTCAAACACTGGGATTTTTGGAAGCTATCCCCACTCCCTTGCTCCCATAGGGTTTGGGCTCTGACCGACCGCGTCTCTATTAGCAATGATTTTGGAGAAAGGCGTCAAGTATTTGGCAGCCAGACGGTCACCGTGGAGCAGCGTGGTTTGCAGAGCGGGTCGCCAGCCCTGCAATTGTTGGGAGTTGCTGCTTCTTGCATATCTAAATGTGCCCTTTCAGCGGGCGCTCTCGGTCGAAACTGCCATCTTTTGCCTCATTGTCAACCTCGGCGAGGTTACGCATCGTTTGCTGACTCACAGCCTCCTGCTCTAATTACTCGGCTCGACTCCCTCCCTGGAGCCACCCGGCCAGTCCTGGTGCATCATGGCCCGGCTGCACTGCTTGCTGGGGGGCCTGGAGCTGTGTACCCCATGCAAACCCCCTCTCTGCACCCATCCCTGCCTGCAAGCATCGCTCTGATACTCTGAGCATAGCCAAAAGCTGCTCTCCTGGTCGCCTGCTCCAGCATCCCACTGCTCACACCCCCCTGGCTTCTTTCCTTCATCCCGACTCCAATCATCTCCACTGCCG
>JANHFX010021876.1:0-19322 GCA_027560015.1 Chloroceryle amazona | reverse complement strand
GCACAGCAGGTGCCCGCTGAAGTAGTCCGTGTTTTCAGCTGAGGAGTGGGCTCAGCAGTTGTAGGTCTGTGCGAATGTTTATGTCTAGCTTGAGCGCTTTTATACATTTATCCTTTCAGTGAAATAAGTTGTAGGGAGAGGTCATCCGATGTTACCTCAAATCTCTGTTCATTCACCCCTCTCTTGGGTTCTTCACCAAGATCCCACTGAAAGCAGCAAGCAAACTTCCTAAAGATGCAAGGAGTGCAGAGGGACAGATTTATTATACCATTTAATAACTTTTATGACTTGCTCAGCTAGACTAATTTATATGTGATGAAAATATTGTCACAAATCGTAACTGCAAAGAAATATAATAAAAGCTTTGATGCTTTGAAAATCAGTCTCTGAACCAGTGTTGCATGTGTCATTTCACTTGGGATAGGTCTTTTTTTGTTTCTCCGTCTGAACAGATGGAATTTGGGGGTTATGTCTGTGCATTTGCAAAGCTACATATCCCTCGAACAAAGATCAAGCGAGAAACTTCCTGCTTACTCATACAATTCGTGTTCACACTAGGTTGTTGGTTAAGGACTTCCACCTTCTACTCTGTGTTATCTTTGGATTTTGACAGATTTGTGTTAGTTATCCATCACTGACAAAACATGTTGCCCTCATAAATTCATGATTTGGATATTCAGAGTAAGTCATGAGAGTACTGACTCACAGGAGGGTCATGTAAAGGACAAAGCAAATTAATTGCGAATACCCTCTCATCGCTGTGTGAATTGCAGAAAACAACTGTGTTTAAAAATGAAAAGTGCTGCATTACTGTTCAGTCCATTTTCCACTCCTTCTGTCTTGGGAGTTTAGGAACATTTTAATTAGGCTGTTAAAATCAGACTGGACCCACACCTATTTTACTTTGAGGGTGCACAAAACAACTGAGAAGTGTTTTAAGGAGGGATTTGAGGACAGGGAAGGAGTATCTTTTAGTTATATTGTAATTTTTTTTGTGTGTGTTTGTGGGTTGGGGTTTTTGTTTGTTTGTTTCTTCACTTCCATGTATCTTTGTAAGTATTTTTGTGATGTTCAAAATCTGCTTTATGACAGTTTGGAATTGCAGATTAATGTATGCATGACTGAATTTTACAGGTCATAAAAGGAATGAATAAGCACAGCATCTTTTTAGTAGATAGTTTTGGGTGCTTGGACAGCTATTGTGTGAAGCCTTGCACATTTATGAAATTTCATTTTCTGTTGTGGCTGTTTCTAGCTCTTTGGATGGGAGGGAACTTGCAACTGGGGTTCCAAGTTTTAACCCCTGTGAAATGTGTGGCTCTGTTCCCTGTAGTGCAGTCTTGTTTGTTTTGTTTATGCTGCTCATGGCATCTTGTGTCAGAGTGACATACTTGACATGAGAATCTGAAAGGGTTTCATGTCATGACACAGAGAGCTGTGGAGGAGAGGGATATAAAACTCCATTCTGCTTGCTGGGGTGTTATTTATGCTTTCCTTGTAGAAGTCAGGCAACCAGATAGGGTCTAGGTTGTTTGTTTATGTAAACTGAACTGTGTACCAGTTGTGTACATCTGTTAAGTACTTCGGGGTTTTGTGGGGAGAGGGTTTCTTTGTCCCTTGCCTTAATATTGAATTACACTGTTAAGAGCTACTGCTAGGGCAGTGTATGGATTCCTTAGCTGGCAACTTGCACTCCATACAGATGTGGGTTTTTATCGCATGGTCCCAGAAAGTGAGCAGTGAAGCTTTAGCTATGGCAGTGCCAGGGAAATAAAGTAAACTGAATCTGTGGCCCGTTTCCCTACCCTTCTTCCCCCTAACCCTGCTTTCCAGAGGAGAAACTTTATTTCTGCTTCATTAGTTGTTTTTTTGTCTAAATATATATCATTTGTCACCTTTACCACAGCCTGGGGCGACAGAGGGGCAAGATTCTGTTTAAAAGTTCAGTAATTTGTGTAAAGCACTGTCTGTCAGTGTAAAGCACTGACAGACAAAATACAGACTTGCTTATTTACTAAGTAATTAACAAGCACAGAATTGCATCACCTTGATCTCTGGAAAGAAAGACTGTGCTCATACTTGGCAGGAGTTAGTCTCTTAAATTTAATCTAAAGAATATTAATTAATGGATTAAGTCCTACGTGGCTCGTCTCAGCCTCTGGGATGGTCTGTGTTACTATCTTTCTGCCTCCCAAACCCTTTTTCTCTGTTACGTGTTGTTTCCTTAACGGATGAGCACTGAAAGTTGTCCTCAGGTTGTTTGCTGCAGTACCTGTGGGTATGGAATGGTGTATTTCAATCTGAGGTTTGCTTTATTTCTCTCTGCCATCTGTTTTGTGTTTAGGTGACTGCCAGCTGCAAACACCTTGTCGAATCCAGAAGTGCACCACTGATTTTGTGTCCTTAACTTCACATCTGAACTCGGCTCTTTTGGGCTTTGATTTGGAGTTCTGCAAAGCCCTGCGAGCGTACTTTGCCTGTACCTATCGCAATTCCAAAGTATGCCGTGGAAACCTAGTCTACCATTCTGCAGTGCTTGGGATCAGCGACCTCATGAGCCAGAGAAACTGTTCCAAAGATGGACCCACATCCTCCACCAGCCCTGATGTGGCCCATGATTCCTGCAACTACAGTGGCCATGCAGAAGCCAGAGAACATCAGGAATGGGAGAAGACTACTCCTACTACTTACCTATTTTGTGGCTTGTTTGGTGATCCTCATCTGAGGACTTTTAAGGATCATTTTCAGACATGCAAAGTGGAAGGTGCTTGGCCCCTCATAGACAATAACTATTTATCAGTGCAAGTGACCAATGTGCCTGTGGTCCCAGGATCCAGCGCTACTGCTACAAATAAGGTATGGATTGTTCTTAAGCACTGTTCTTAATCACTGTGCATGCATACAGAAATAAAAAACCAATACAGTAGAGTAAGTCATTTAGCCCTCAACAGTTAAGCGTAGCAGCCTGAAAATCTTCTATGTAGTCTATAGCAAAGTAAAACTGTTATGCTCTTCTGAGAATCAAACAAGACTTAAACTAGATCTTTTTTCTTCCTTCTGCTTCTCCCTAACACAAGAAAACCCAGTACATGTCACCACATAAACCTTTAAGTGTTTAGCCTTTTAAATGTAGTGCTTTTAAACAGTTATCAGATTGCAGAATCTGTGACTGCCTCGATGCTAAATAGTAGTTCTAGGCAAGGAGCAAGGAAAGAGCATAAGTCTCTGCTTTTCATTAATTCTCTAAACTGTATAACTGTAACGCTAGGAAACAAAGAAATACTTATAGAGTAGCACAATAATTGGACTACCAAGGCACTAAGGGTTCAGAGAAGAGACAAGAAGGAGAACTGCAGAAAATTTAGAGGAGGTAGCAAAAAAAAACCAAAAAACCACGTTGATACCAAGTAGTTGTCAGACCGTTTTGATATCATGGCTTTGCTAAAGAAGAAGCAGCCTGAATAGCAGAGAACTGAGACTGTAAGTCCCTGTGTCAGACAAGCACTGAGAGTGCTTTCCTCTCAGTCACTTCTGTTCAGCTCTGAACTTCTGGGGCCATCTTTCTATTAATAAAAGAAATTTGAGTATACATTTGAAGCTCATGCTGTCATGTATCTCATTTCCTTTTTGGAGTTAAATGGCCTTTTTTAACTGTGGTAGCATAGCTCTTGTATTGTCAAGGCACATCAGGCTATAGGTACAGTTTCAAGACCATCAATATTGGAGAATTTTCAGTGTTATGTTAAGCTTGAAAGTAGTTTTTTTATTAGCAGCACCTGGAGCAGGCGTTGATGATCACAGTAGGTTAGAGTCTGCATAACTTCCATGAACATGGCTGTGCAGTAATATTAATAAATGAAAATCAGGTTTGCTATTCCATTTGTGCTGATTCTGAGGTACTGACTAATGTAAATGCTTGTGTGAATGAGGCAATTTTTTTGCATTTGCTAGAAGACAGAGGCTGGACTGATACATCACTGAAATTTAGATTTTCTTTACTAGGACCTGTTCTAAGAACAGTCTTCATTGTGAGGGAGCAAGACTAACTTGAGTAAACTGTGCAAAAGAGACTTAGGTCCCTTGAATTCTGCTCCAGTGGCTTTTTTAAAAGACTCTTAATTAAGTACAAGAAAAAGATGCATTTCATAATACATTTCACAAGATAAATGTCTGTACATCTTTTAAAGGGTGTACCTTCTATCTTTGTTTATTCTCAGTGTTTTTGTGTTTTTCACATCATTCTGCAAAAGTCATAGCATATTTTTCTCTTTTATAATAGTGATTTAAGATCCCTGCTGTTGCACAAGTATAGCTAAGTATGCAGAAGCAATTAAATAAGATGTATGTTTTAGCATATTAGAAACATCTTCAATGCTTATACCTTGATTTTTTTTTTTTCCTTTGACAGGTAATCAAACCCATCAGCATACCTGTTTGTAGGAAATGAAGGTTGTTTGAATGTACAAGTAACTTAGTAAGATAAGTTTTACTAACTCTAAACCATCCACTTGGCTTCTTTATTTCTTTATGGAGAGGACTGTTATGAAAGATAGAGATAAGCCTTCTTAAGCTACACTGCCACTGCTCGTTTCTTTCCTGTAACATTTTCTCCACAAGTATTCCGTTTTGGTTTTGGTGCTGTACTATATTCTGCTGGGTTCCTAGTTTTGGCCTCAGGGTAGCTTGAGGCACCTTTAAAATACTACCAGGAGAAGTTCAGTGACTTTAATCTATGTAGTGGTTTTTTCCCTATCTGAGAGCTTGCTAATAGGTCTTCTACATTCTTTGTAAGGAAACTTTCCAGAACATTATCTGTTGTTAGTCTTGCTGCTCTTTCATTACGGACATTTGAGATAGATGTTTAATGGGAAATAATAACAAAGGTTTATGCTGAACTTAAATTGTGCGGAAGCCAAAGCAAATGCTAAATTGCTAGCAATCCTACTCAATCCACTCTAAAGCAGAACTAATGAAAGCAAAGACAAAACCTAGAAAATGTAGTTTCTACTGAATGCACTTTTTTAGCAGAAGTGATTTAAGAAGTTGTAGGAGCAGAATATTTAATCCTTACCCTATATACAATGTGCATATGAAAGAGGCATACCATCACTTGTCTCTGTAGGTAGTTACTATATTCAAATTTATCATAGCTTTCTGGTGATTCTCTTAAAAATCAGCAGTGAAGGGAGCATTATGTGCAAAGTAACTGGTCTTCTCTCCTCAAAACCTATAAGACTTGAGTAATCTCAACAGTCTGAGGGCAATCCAGTAAATTCAGGAAAGGACAAAAGATTGCCAGGTAGAAACTTGAGGAAAAAATAAGTTTCCCAGCCACCCCCAACATCTGACAGGAAAGTATGAAAAACAGGAAAAATCTTCCTTTAATTCCTTAATTGGAAGGTTATGTCCTCTTGTAGGAGTTGTGTATCTATTCTCAGAATGCTTTTAGCAGTTCAGTTGTAGGTATTTTGCATATCTGTGATGCCCACAGTAGCAACAACTACTGTTCAATAGTGAACAAACTACTGTATATCCTGTAATCTATCTGCAATGTGAAAGTCGTTATTTTATTTTATTTTATTTATTTCTTCTGAGCTTGTCTGATGTGCCTGTGGCCTGTGGAATAGAATCCTAGCATCTTTCAGATGGAGAATGGAGGATCATCACCAAGTAGCTGTGAAACTGAGCTCAGTCTCTCTTTTCTTTTTCTTTCTTGTGGACTTCCTGAATGAGTTTGGGTAGGTCACTGGCATCATTATGTCTGATTTCTCCAGCTATCGATAAAGATTTGCCCTGTCTTGGGAGCTGTTTGTGGATTTCCTGAGGATAAATGGCTATTACAAGGGGCTGTATTGGATGCAGGGGGAAATACAGTGACTAAGGATGAGGAAAAGGATGAGGTACTGAACACCTTATTTGCCTCAGGCTTTAATAGTAAGACCAGTTGTTCTCTGGGTACGCAGCCCTCTGAGCTGGAAGACAGGGTCGGGGAGCAGAATGAAGCCCCCATAATCCAAGGGGAAATGGTCAGTGACCTGGTACACCACTTAGACACACAGGTCTATGGGGCCAGATGAGGTCCACCCCAGGGTACTGAAGCAGCTTGCGGAAGTGCTTGCTGAACCACCGTCTGCCATTTATTGTCAGTTCTGTCTAACCAGGGAGGTCCCACGTGACTGGAAGTTAGCCAATGTGATGCCCACCGGTGCCAGAAGGAGGATCTGGGGAACTACAGGCCTGTTCAGTTCTGACCTCAGTGCTGGGGAAGGTTACAGATCATCTTGAGTGCTACTGAGGCCCATCCAGGACAACCAAGGGTTCAGGCCCAAGCAGCATGGGTTTATGACAGACAGGTCCTGCTTGACTAATCTGATCTCCCTTTCTTGATAAGATAACCCACTTAGTGGATGAGGGAAAGGCTGTGGATGTTGTCTACCTGGACTTGAGAAAAGGTTTTGACTGTTTCCCACAGCATTATCCTGGAGAAACTGGCTGTCATGTCTTAGATATCTGTACTGTCTGCTAGGTAAAAAACTGGCTGGATGGCCAAACCCAAAGAGTGGTGGTGAATGGAGTTAAATCTAGCTGGTTACTGGTCACAGGTGGCATTCCCCAGGGCTCAAGATTGGTGCCAACTTTGATTATTATCTTTATTAATAATCTGGATGATGGGATCAAATGCACCCACAGTAAGTTTGCAGATGACACCAAGTTGAGTCTGAGTGTTGCCCTGCTTGAAGGTAGAAAGACTTTAGAGAGGCATCTGGACAGGCTGGATTGATGGGCTGAGACAAATCTTACAAGGCTCAAGAAGAGTAAGTGCTGAGTCTTTCACTTGGATTGTAGCAATCTCATGCATTGCTGTGGGCTTGGGGAAGAGTGGCTAGAAACCTGTGTGGCAGAAAAGGACCTGGGGATGCTGGTCTGCAGCTACAGCCAGCTGAATATGAGCCAGCAGTGTGCCCAGGTGGCCAGGAAGGCCAACACCATCCTGGCCTGTATCAGAAATAGTGTGGCCATCAGGCGAAGGGAAGTGATCATCTCCCCCTTATTTGGCACTAGAGTGACCACACCTTGAATACTGTGTTCAGTTCTGAGCCCCTCGCTACAAGAAGGGCTACAAAGCTGGTGAAGGGTCTAGAGCACACGTCCTGTGAAGAGAGGCGGGGGGAACTGGGGTTGTTCAATCTGGAGAAGAGGATGAGGGGAGACCTTATTGATCTCTACAACTGCCTGAATGGAAGTTGTAACAAGGTATGTGTTGGTCTCTTTTCCCAAGTAACAAGTGATAGGAAAGAGAGGAAATGGCTTCAAGTTGTGACAGGAGAGCCTTAGGTTGGACTTCAGGAAAAATTTCTTCCATGAAAGGGTTGTCAAGCCCTGAAACAGGCTGCCCAGTAAAGTGGTTGAGTTACCATCCCTGAAGGGATTTAAAAGACTTGTAGTTGTGGCACTTAGGAATGTGGTTTAGTTGTCAACTTAAGTCATGTTAGGTTTATGGTTCATTTCAAGGGTCTTTCCAACCTAAATGAGTCTAAGAAATGCATAGTAAAATAGCAACATATAGTCAGACTTACAGCATTGCAGTTGCATTATGGCACTAGTACAAGAACTAGTCAAGAGCTAGCGTAGAAAGTATTGCTTTTGTTTAAGGCACACAAGCCAGGCATCTTCTACAAATACATGAAGGTCTTCTAGAGACTTCACCTCGATAGCTCAGTAATACCATCCTTGAAAGGCTTTGCAAGTGCAATGAGATTTAAGTAATCTTTCTGATCAGTGCACGCAGTGAGGATGATGTTACTGGCATCAGCAGAAGTGGGATGATGAAGTACAAAATTAAATACTTCAAGTGCAGATTAGCTGCATGGGGTTTTTTTTTTGTTGTTGTTGGTTTTAGTATTCTTAGTATAGATGATGTTCGTATATTGTATCTTCAGATAAATCTATGGAATAAACTTTTTCACTACTTAGTACTGCTGTTACCTTGAAAATTTAAACATAGAAAACTTGACAGTGAAATTTCATCTCCCATTTGCAGCAAGCTCTCAAGTATCCCCCAGTACCAGAGATTAAAGTAGAACTACTTGATAAGGGAATGACTTTACAGAATTCCTGTTTTACTGGTCTCACCCGTGGATTAGATGAGATGATTAGATGGATGTCACACAGCAGAAAACACAATATCCACACCTAACACCTTGAGCTGCAGTATTTAGATATGAGTGTGTCCTCAGAAAGTCTTAATGGTCTCAGTTCTCTTGAGCATCCTCAAAAGGTACATGTTGGCTTTCATTCACTTAATAGTCATTCAGCCCTCATTCAGTGTGTAGTATTGTTGCTATTTTTTGCCTTAGGGTGAAGGCTTCTTTTTCTCCCTCTCTAGCCCTGAAATTGCATGTCTTACATTCTTGGAGAGAAGGAGCTTTGGAGAGAACACCTTGGTGGCTGCTTCCTGATAAATGTTGTCAGGTGCCTTGCTTAGTTATCAAGTGGCCAGCTCTGTGTTTCATTAAAACCATTAACTCTCTTTGACTCCAGACTCCTTCAGGTGCTGAGCAGACTTAGAGTTCTAATTGTATTGAAATGTAAATCATTCTTTCCTTGCAGGGCAACACAGATGTGCTTGAGGAAGTTGGAGTACTTCTCTGAGCAGGCTAAGAGAGAAGTCTGTTTCATCAAAACTTTGTTATATATAAGACCTGGTTTACTGCATGAGGCTCTAGATTATATGCAGAAATACTAATCACTTGACAGATACCAGGTTTTTCTTCTCTGGGTTGATGAGTTTACTCCTCTAAGCAAAGGATCTGTGAGATGTTCTTTACAGCAACAAGGGCACTTGTGCATTCTGGATTTGGGCACAGGATTCAAGCTCAGCTCTGTTCCACACGTATTAGTACCAAATTCCTTGACTGCGGGTGGCCTCAAGCTAGCTGTATAACTGATTAATTCAGAGAATAAAAACATTGTACAATTCCAGTAAGATAGAACAGGGGAAACATGCAAAGTCAAAATAGCAAATATGGTCTGTGGGTGAGACAGAGACTGACAGAGTGTCAACCCAATAGGACAAACCAAACATTGAAAACAAATGTACTACTGTTTAGGTTATGTCTGTATAGTTCAGAGGAGGAATTGTTGCCATGGGAGCAGGGATAAGGGAAGACTTTTGTCTTACAGAACTGGTATGGAGAGGTGAAGCTATCAAGAGTAAAGGTTTTATTCAGATTGTCTCCGTTCAGCTAGTTAACCTCTAGTTCTTACTTGAAAGCAGAATGGCAGGAAACAAAAGCTGTTCTGCAAAAGTGTGCTGGTTAACTGAAATTAAAATGTGAGGTTGCAGTGGAGTAGATTTTAAGGAAAAAGTGTAATGCCATGTGTGGAAACAAACTATAACGTTTGGAAGGTTATAAAGCAAATATGTTTATTACAGTGCTGGGCACTTGAGGATCTCTGCTCCTAACACGCACACCGGGGTTCAACAACAATCAATTCTTACAGAAAGATGACATACATATATATTATATTTCCAGAAAACCTATTACATATTCGGTAGAATTCCAAGAAGTCATTATCATAACTCCCCATCCATTATTACATGAGCACATCTGTGTGATCGTGGGCTCTTGTCATCCTCTGGTGGTCTCTGGGAGGAAGATCAAAGTCTTCCTCTTAATTGTACTTTTCACCTTTCTAGTTTTTGGCATGCTTTGTGGTCCTTTACCAGTTCAGACTTGCTTTGATAGTTTACCAGACTATGTTACTAATTACTATATTGGTTTTATAACTTCAAGCATGTTATCCTGATCAGTTGTAACTATGTGCCTTATGAACAACTGCATTGTTTATTCCACTCTTCAAGTCAAATGTTAGATTTAAAATGCCTTCTAACATATTTTGGAGTACTCTGAATCTTGTATCAGACTGCTTAAATCATAGACTAAGTAATTTTGATGTAATCAGTCAGTGATTTAAAATAATTATTAAAACACCTGTTCCTAGTGCAGAATTCCCTTTGACATTTCCAAGAAGTTACTTCCCTATAAAGAAGGTAGCATATCTGTCTCTAATATTTATATATGATTCCTCATTATACTTTTTATTTTTGGAAAAGCCACTAGATACTCCAAACTCGGTCTGCCAAATAGCCTAATGATTCTCTTCAAGTTAAGACTGGAGAACCTACTCTTTCTGTTGTGTCTGATTCAAATAAGTGTAAAGGTTTAAAAGGGCAGTTGTAATCTTGAAAGAATGAGTAATTGCTTTACGCTCCTGGTTTCTGTGTTGGAAGTCACTCTTCAAAGGCACATCTTTGAGTATCTTTCAGTCTTGCTTTGTTTCTTCACAGGCACATTTTCTAGCAATAATGGACTGGAATTGTCAAATCTCCCAATTCCTTTTGACTAGTAGATATAGGAGCCCCAAGCAGTTACTCAACTGGTTGTTCTTGCTGGTCATGCATCTCTCATCTCACTGCATGTTGTGTTGATGGCTGATAAAGCACTAATTATATCAGTGCTTTTGAAGTAGTCTCACACAGCTAATCCTAGCAACACATCTAACAAGTACATGGTACCCCAACAAGGGTCATACAGTCACTGTAAAAGGAGTGATTAGAATATTGCGAGTGAGGGAAGCTGAGTCTCTTGTACTTTTCTGTGATTTCACAGAGTTTTGTTCTGTTTGTGCCATAGTGGCTATCACTGTAGGAATTACTCGTTGCTTACAGTTTTCTGTGACTGAAGGATGCATTACAAAGTATTAAGGCAGGAGGGAGTTATGATGCTTAATTAAATATAAAGCCTTTTCCCTTCCTGATGTTGTGACTGTTGCCACATCCTAATAGTCTTGCTTCCATGACAACCTAAGAACAAATTTAACAGTTGCCATTTGGTAAAATATTGCTTTAAGTGTGTATACAGACTGTTTTCCTTTAGGCACATAGATGTTGGGAACAGCTATCAAGCTCTGAGATAGTGGGCAGTCCCAGATATGTTCAGCTGCAAAATGGAGAAGGAATTGAAATGATTTTTTTCCACTAACTTTGTTTTTTGTTGTTTGTTTGTTTTCCTCCCACACAGATCACTATTATCTTTAAATCATACCAACACTGTACAGATCAGAAAGTATATCAAGCAGTGACTGATGACTTGCCTTCAGCTTTTGTTGATGGTACAATAAGTGGAGGTGATGGAAACACCAAGAGCTTGCAAATTGTGGAGAAAATCAGTGGCAAATACATTGAAATGCATGCCAGGTACATTGGGACCACAGTTTATGTACGTCAGCTTGGGCACTACTTAACACTGGCCATTCGCATGCCTCAAGAGTTGGTCATGGCCTACGAGGAGAGCCAGGATCTGCAGCTGTGTGTGAACGGTTGCCCTTCAAGTGAACGTATTGATTATAGTGGCCACTTACCATTGCCTGTGATGGGGCAGTTGCTTCCTCAGGATGGAGCTGCTTATCCCCAGTCAGTGTACACACTGGAAACTGCCACCACCAAATGCCATGAGAAGATGCTGGTGAAGGACATTTATTTTTACTCATGTGTATTTGACCTACTCACCACAGGTGACATGAACTTCACAGCGGCTGCTCACAGTGCCTTACGGGATGTGGAAGCGCTGCACCCTAGAAAAGAGCACTGGCATATCTTTCCCAGAAGTGGAGGTGGTGGTTTGGGCAAGGGTAGTAAATTCTTTGTTGGTCTTGAACTTGTGTGCTTGATCCTTGTTATGGTTTTGTAGGATTTTCTTTTGTCTATAACAAAGTTTTGAAATATATATTGTCATAATATATTGAGTGAAGATGAATATGTGTGTATATACCATGTATATGAACAGATGTTTTGTCTTGGGACACTCACCAGATTGTACATACTATGTTTACTGGTTTCATGTACGTTTGTTGTAGTAGTCTTTGTATCTATTTGCTTTAGAGTTGGTGAAATGTTTTATAATGTCCCTCCATTGGGATGTGATAGCACTTTATTTTTTATATATTAAATATTTATGTGTGTATCTGAGTACCTATGTGTTACACTTTTAAACATGTCCATACAATACTCAGTGCTCCAAGTACTACTTATATTTTAATGCATTTTTTGAACTGGATTAATTTATGTTTTTTTCTATCATTTCTCTTACTCTCAAGACAGCACATCTCTTGTTCTGTAGTGATATTGTTGATTTGCTGGGTTCACTAGTTAAATCCCAGAGAATTGGATTGTATCCTGTCCCTCAAACAAAGGGCTGTCTCTTCTTATGAGGGAGAGAATTAATTGCTTCCCATTAGCTCAGATGATCGTCTTGGGTAACATGAATTACAGAACCTTTTTTGTAATTCTGACATATCCTAGTTTCATGTCAGGACTTTCAAAACAACAGAAGGGAATGCACTGGAGTGAGACTTGCATGACTTTATAGAAGTCAGTGGAAGAGATAATTTTGAAAGATACTAATGGTCTAGTTGTGTAACTACTGCATCGGCCTCTAATCTCTAGGGTTAAGTCATTCTTCAAGATGGACTGTAGAAATCACAGGCCTGAATTCTGTCCCTTTATTAGGTGCTAATTCTATCTATACAGAAGGAAAATGGGAGTGAGGCCACAGGCTCTGACTATTTTTATTGAGGAATGATTTGGTGTCTTGAAGGCTGGTTTTACTTAGTGCCTTAATCTGCTGCAAGTGGAAGCTTTAATACATGCTACAGGAAATGCAGCTCCAAGGTGGGCTTATTTTACTCTTAAAAAGTATTTACCTGAGACTGTACTGATACATTAGAAGTGCTGTCAGGGTAAGACTCGAGTTGTTAATCAAACTTAAGCATGTGTTTGCCTTGGTGGAGGGAGATGGAGTTTATTCATGGAATGAAAGCTAGTGTTTAGGAAGACATTTGGCTAGGTTAGGGGCTGTTGACTGGTATGGATAGCAGTAGTCTTCTCAAAGAAACTTTAATTACTTGTATGGATGGGTAGCTACATACAGGTGTTATTCTGGGAATACTTGCGATGAAAGTAGTCAGAACTGAGTTAAGGCTGAAGGTAAACCTTTATTTTTCACTAGACTATTAGCAGGTTGTTCTGTCTTGTGCTGTCTGGTGCTGTTTCACATGAGGTAGGCTTGTGGATTTATGCTATGTCTAATAATGTAGCTCCTGTGGTTTGACCTGATGTTGACAGACTTCTCCGTATTTTGTGTGGCTGAACTTCATCAGTGCTTTGAATTTCAAGTCTGTATGGCTGAAAGCGGATGGATGAACCCAGTGTTGCTTGCAGTGGTACACATACTTACTGGACAGGCACTATATACTAATTTCCTGTGTCCCTGGATGTCCTATGTATATACATATATGTGGTATATATATGTATAATAGCATTGAGTTGTGAGACTCTCAGATAAGTAATATTTCAGAAATGTACTGATTCCCCTGAAGAGTTTACCATTTTCTTGTTCCTTCTGTGGGGTTTCTTGGATGCAGATGTTTATTCTTATGGCCTGCCATTGCCAAGAGAGGTTTAGTTAATGGCAAATGTGGATATTTTGGACTTAGTGAATGGTCTCTGAAGAGCACTTAAACTTAGATGGAATGCTTTTTTTTAGCAGACTGGCTTTTAGAAGGTTACAGTTTCATTTTGTTTTGTTTTTTTCATGCTTGGAAACACCACAACGTGTCAGTCGTTGCAAGATCTTTCAGGTGTCATTCATGAATATACCAGGAAGCATATGTTTGTGTGAAAGAGTGACTGTGCAGTGTGTGAATACTTTATTATGATAGAAGAATAAAGTTGCCTGCGCTGCTGAGGAACATCTGTAATGTGGTGGTGTTAGTGACCCTTGGTGTGGTGCAGAGAAAAGTAAGGATGTGGGTCATGTACTGGGCAGGCTATGCATAAAGCCCCAATTTGTCTCCTAGGCATCACTTCACTAAGGATGTGCTGAGTATAATTATTATACTTCCTTGCAGATGCTTGTTGACCCTTTGCTAAATAAGCTCTGTAGCAAAATTTATGACCAGCAGCTGCAAACCAGACCAGTTAATAGAAGAAACTGCAGATGAGGAAAGTTCTGAAGTCTCTTTGACAGCTTCCCTAAAAACCATATCACAGAACTGTGCTTAATCAATTTTCATTTTCTATGTATGTACAGCTCCTAAACAAGGGTATTATAAAAGTAAGCGGTATGCTCAACTGAGGGACAAATCAAAAACTCTTTTCTCTCTTTCTGTAAAAGCTGTTTGGAAGAATAATATGTTAAGTGGAACACAACCTGAGAAAATGCAGGGTCTGGGAACACTCTGGCTTTTGTTCTTATGGTCAAGTTAGTCCTTCGGTAGCACCTCTCCTTTCAAACTGCTGCTGTACCGCAAGAAAATAGATAGCAAATTATTTAGATTCTGTTAAGTTAGCATTATAAATACCATGCATTTGTTTTATGGGTTTTGAGGATGTGCACGTGGCTGCTTACATACACCTTGAAGTGAAGCAAGCAATGTTGCAAGCTTTGCACTGCCTAATGAGGGTTTCATTAATTCATGTCTTTCAAAAAAAAAGCCAAAGTGGTTTGTGGCTTTCTTCTCTTTTGACAGACTCATAGCACAGTTTCAAATCTTGCATTCATTTTCTTCATGTAAGTACAGCTGCAATGTTTCATACTGAAATTTTTATGCTTTGGGTTATTTTAATTCCCATCTATGTCTGGACTAATATAAACTGTTTTCCTTTCTGTCTTTCCCTATTCCAGCTATTAAAGACTGCTCTTTATACAATGCCTAGACATGACTAGTATTGACTCTCTTTTTTTAGGAGGTATTCTTTGTTGTCATTTAGAAGATAAGCATCCTCTGTGTTATGCTGCTAGTTCTCTCCATCTATATTCAAAAACAAACCAGGATTGTGGGGATCAGTATTATTCCTTAGATTTTATCATTCTTATTAATTAGCTTTTTTTGGAGATCAGCATAGCCACAAATCAAGTACAAGTATGCAAGTAAATTTATTGTGTATTGCATCTGATGGGATTCAGAATTCTTTTAATCTGACTATTTGTAAATTTCACTTCATTGAAATTAAAAGCTGCTGACAGTAAATCAGCTATGAATGGTAAGACTGATTACAAACTTTGCAAGGGTATGTATCAGAACTGGTAGCTGGATGTAAAAAGGACTTAATGTGTTGTATATTGAGTGCCAATAACTTATTTATAGGAAATATTTTTGGTATTACTGCAGTTTTAGGCCTTAATTTCCACTTTTTTTTTTTTTTTTCCCCTACACCGTAACAGTAGAAGATTAAAATACCAAAATCTGTATATGTCATTGATTCTAGTATGTGCTGAGGGCTGGGTCTACAAAATATTTTAAATGTCTAGTTGATGTGTGAAGTGTTTAAATTCAAAATTGAGATACAGAGTAAAGACTTAGCAGCTTGAACCCAGCCATTCCTTTAGGATCATTGCTTCTCTTTCTTAATCCTTAATCCTCAAGGAGCCTGTATGCTGCAGTCTTGAGGGTTGTACCTGAACCTTAGATGGATTCACAATTTGTTCATCTTCCCGGTTTATTTGCAGGACTTTTTTTGGTAGGTACTCAATCTGCTCACTTACGTGTGGCAGTTGTTTCTAGTGTAGTGGTGGTAAGCATTCTGCTGGAGTTTGGAGAGGCAAGGTAAAATTCCTCCTCTGCCTCAAATCTTTCACGTCTTGTATGAGTGTGCCAATGCTTTAATGGGAGCTATCATCAAATAACTACCGTTCTTCATTGTTAAAAATTGATAGCTTTATCCAAATAAGGTCGTAGGTGAAAGAGATTGTAGGCGAAAGAGATTGTAGGCATATTTGTGGTTGAGTTATTTCACCTAAATTCAGTAAACTAATCATGTAGGCCTTCTTGGTAGTCAGTGGACTAAATGGCAATATTGTATGTTGGGTTGAATTGTTTTCTGGAGGTGCCTACTGATGCTCTTCAGAAGAGGAGACACTCAGGCAACTAACTTTTGAGTAGATGAAGTCAGATTAAACTAGTCCGTGTCCTATGGGCACATTTTAAGTTCCAGTTTAGGGTCCTGTTCAGTGACTATCTATGTCGGGTAGAGACGAGCTATCTGACCCAGCATTTCCTGCACAGCAACACTTCTGTTTCCCAGGACTGACATGGATACACCTTGGCCTCTGAAAGCCTCAGACCTGACCACCTTAGTCTGGCCTGCACACTGGAATGTGCAGTATTTGATTTCTCTTGAAAGTGCTCCTGAAGAAGGCAACACAGCTCCTGCATCCTTTTTGTATTGGCCACTTCTCCCCTCCCAAAGCAGCTTAATGACCCGGGTGGGTGAGGGGGGGGGAAGTGAGGAGAAAAAAAAACAAAACAACAGAACCAAAACAGGAGTCGGGGGACAAAGAGGAAAGAGTGGGATCATAGTGAGTAAGGCTACCAATTTTTGCCTTCAATTCCCAGACTGTACATTTTCCAGTGAATGACTGGAAGAGTATATAACCTAAGTCTGTACAGAAGGACTACGTTCTAAAAGCAGTGAGTTTTAACTTCTAGGCTGTCCTTTGTTGTGTCCCTTGCTGCAATTACCAAACAAATGCTTTACAGAAAGCAGAACCCTTTCAACAGGTGAGGTTGCCAAAACCCTTAAGTACCCAGCAGACAAAGTGTTAACGTATTTTACCAGAAAGTAAGAGATCTGGGTTTATTGGAATCCCCACTACAAGTTATGTGAAGACTTTTACAGATAAAATATATTTTTATGAATAAAAAATAAAAGTTTAAACAAGGATTTCTTGCCTTCTTGGGTGACTCTAATTATCCTACTAGGTTTATCAGCTTTTAACTGGCAGTGATAAATGAAAGTGCAAGCTGCCTCCTTAGCTGGGAACTCTGTCAGAGGAGGGCATTACCTCTGACTTGGAGTTGTGAAATCCTATAAGAATTTTACTCCATTATTTTCTACTGGATAGCTAGAACTTACAAATGCCTGGTGTGGATCCTGACAGTCTTGCTCCAATGTATCTCTCACCCTCAAAAAGTCTAACTAGCTAGCAGTGCGACCCAAATGTCAGCATAGTAGCCCAGTATACAAGTCATTTTAAAAGCTAGCTCATCCGTAAAATCATTGCAGATGCCTGTGACATATTAAATACAAACAGCTCAGTACCTAGCTCTAGCTGATGAAATCCTTTAACTCAGCCCCTCTTTTATAAGAAATTAAGAGGCCTGATCCAGCAGATGTACTTTCTCAGAACAAAGCTCAGCTTTTTCATAGCATTCTGTCTGGAAGCATGCAAGAGCTGCTTTCAAAGTGCATTACAAGTGAAACACACCACTCTCACTTACTATAGGTGGGGTAGCAGCACACATCAGGGGAATAACTCTAACCCTTTTTCTCTGGAGAGAGACCAACAGTGGCAAAACCTCCTGGTGGCTAAGGCAACTTAAAAAGTAATGTACATCACTGTCTGTGGTACCATCTCTAATCCCTTTGTCCTGATCTTGATGCAGTGCCAGTGGTTTGGTAGAGCATGCCTTCGTATAGTCTTTGCTTCTTCAGGTGCTGTCAGTCATCTCTCCCCAGCTGGCTTAAAATATGGTGAACTATTCCCTGTAAAAGAAGTTGAAACTAAGCTGTGATACCAGAATAAAAGCCAGACTTTTAAAAAATTAGTAATTTTGCAAAACTTTAGCAATTACAAATACTAAAAAGGCCCCAATAATTAAACTGTGGCTTGCATGAGTAGTGTCTGTCATTCTTTGAAATGCTATGATTTCAGAATATTTATCTATGCTTTAATATGCATATGACAAAGTCACAAGTCTCACCTCTTCTTGCAAACAAGATGGCCTTTATGTATACTGAAGAGATCAATAAATAGTCCCACTGGGAAATCATAAATAAAAATTTCTCTGTAATAATATATTTGTGAAAAACAATTTCAGATGCATTTATGTCTATGGCAATCACAGTCCAGCCCTCTTCCTGCAACACTTCATCAGCAACACTTCATCAGATGCAGCTCCCAGCCTGTCAGCTGCTACCAGTAAAAGGAATCTTTTCTATAGGTGCCGACCTGCAAGTGGGACAGAATAGCCTCTTGAGACTGAAAGCCACCAGTTTCCCATCCTTTGCCCCCCTGGGAGTCATTTCCCACACCTATATGCACAGACTTTTCCTGCTTCTTCAAGTACAGCAGGGGTTCAGGCTTTTGAAACCACAGCATCTCAGAGAAACTGACACATCCCTTATTGCTCTCAGGAAACATGATTAAGTGAGGTCAGGAACAGGTTAACACGGCTGACAAGCACTGATCAGGACTTTAAGATCAGTGGACTGCTGGAAGAGCTTTCCTTTGCTCTTTTTTTGTGAGCCCTAATGACTGCACAATGCTATCATGGTGTTACACAGGTCCGTTATGGAAGTTTCACTTCCTTTATCCATCAACTGAGACATTGATTTTAAAGGTCTTCGATGCTATATGGAGGACCTACAGGGTGATATGTTCTATTGGCACATGGACGTATACTCTAGCTCTCTCTCTTTAGTCACTAGCTAGAGACTCTTCCAGTCCATTTGAAGGGAAGAATACAGTGTTAAAGCAGCAAACTACAGAACACAGTGTTTCATGCACCTTTTCATGAAAGTTTATGGAATATCTCTTTCCTGCACAATTCCCTCCAGCATTATGGTTAATGAATATATTGATCCTAACTCTTCAGATGCATTGATTTGGAATTTAACATGTCTTGGGAGGGTAAGGGCAATTTTCGAGCCCAGTTTACTTTTATGCCAGGAAAAAGACAGAATAAACTTTAACTACAAGTCAGAATTACAAGTCTGAGATATTTTAAAACTGATCTCCTGCCTATTCTGTTCTGGATAGAAAATCCATCTGCAGATTTAATTACAGGAAGAATAACATCAACCACCCCCAATCTAATTTAGTTAAAAACATAAAGCAGAAAGCTCTCTCTCATATTAACAACTCCTTTGCAGACAGTACCAAAAAGATGTGGAGCCCGTGGTTCCACACTAAAGAACTGACATCTGTTTTAGTATGGATGCTCAGTGCTCTGGTAGTTGTGTGTGGCTCAGTCATTCACTACATTTTACAAGACATAGCCCTGAAGTATGATACACTCAGGCATAGTTTCACAGAATATATATAGCTGAGAAACTTACATTATAAGACTAAATTAAGCTTCATTTAAAAGAATAATGCTAAGGTGGAGGGATATGGATTGGGTGGGTGGACTGTTCAGTGGATAAGGAATTGGCTGGATGGCCGCATCCAGAGGGTAGTGGTCAATGGCTCAAAGTC
>JANHFX010021871.1:0-36859 GCA_027560015.1 Chloroceryle amazona | reverse complement strand
CGGCCACGGGTGAAAGCCTGTCTGTGCCCCCCTCCTCTCTTCTCAAGCACTAAGAATATGATGGAAGATTTGGAGGTTTTGAGTTTCGGGTGGCTTTTTTTTGTGTGTGTGAATATGCCTCAGATAAGATGACAAAAGAATTCTGATGATATTTTATTATGTACTGAGAAATACCAGCTAGAACCCCTTTTCTGAGGGGAGGAACAGGAAAGAGAGGAGTGCCTTGCACGGATTCCGCAATCTTTTGCTATCACAGCAGTTTATTATCCTCCAAATTAATTCTCAATGTTTTGCAAAAAACTGTAATTAATTTATTTAACATAAAGGACACATATTGTACATAGAACTCATTTTCTATTTATAGCAATCTTTTCCAAGCATTCTATTAGCATCCCACATTTTGAAATGTCTTCATTACTTATGAATAGGCTATCTCTGCTGCTGGGGTTTTTTTCCCCTTTGTAAATGCCCATTTATGAAATCAGCTCAGTAGCTCATCCATTTTAGATTACTGGTTGACTCTCCGTTTAGTAATGATTTCTTTGCTCTCCCCCTCCCGCCCCAATATACACTGCAAGCCATTTCTTATTTCTTTTCTCTGCAGAATTTACTCAGCCTTTTTTATTACTGTCCCTCTCTCTACATCATAAATAATCCTGAATATTCTGATTTTTGCCCTATTTCCTTTCATCATTTCAAGTAAAGACACCTTTGTACCATCAAATCTTTGAGCTACATCAATCACTTCTTGTGTCTTGTATCTTCCTTTATCAGATGAATTAGTTGTGATGTGCTTATGATATATTTAAATCCTTGCCTGTTTTTCTCTCTACTTGTGTTTGTTTTCTTTGTAAATATTTCTTGCACCTATTTCTATTTCACTAGTTGCTTAGTTCCTCAAAATTTATCAGAGTTTTCAACAGTCAGATATTTACTGTTACGTGCAACTTCCCCACATACACATAAAGTGAGATCAAGAATTTATCATGTTCAAAGCTAACACACAGCTGCTTTTCCTCTGGTCAGACTCCACGCGGCTCAGACACAGAGATGCAGATCTGACACACAAATTCTCTCTTTTCATTCCCCTCTCCCAAATATCCCAGCAAAGGAGATTAGTGCTAATGTTCCACTTTCATTTTATTATCCCAAGCAATTACTTGAAAGATTCTACTGATAGAGATTTGGAAGAGCGGGATAAACAAGCAATTCACTGTAGTGACTCAGGACAAAATGAATATCAACACTTAACCCTAAACCTAGGAAAAAAGTTATTGTTTCACGTTTCACCTTCAATTCCACATCAGACATTTAAGTTTCCACTAAATTCTAAGGAAATCGGGGCTAAGAAGGGTCTGCCCTGCTTAAGATCATCTGAACCATGGTTTGTTTCCACACCGTGAGACGTGCAGTGTGCTTTGAGGGATTCTTCAAGATGTGGAATCATGTTTTATCAACACAGAGTACTTATCAAGTGTTGATGCAAAAAGCCCAAAGCAACATGTGTAAACCGACTTCTTTGGAAGAAATCACGAGGAAGACCCGAGTGAGTTTAATATAGACACCGGGAGTAAAATTTGGTTATTAGAAACACTCTTCCATCAAAGCTGAACGTATCCAACGGACTAACAAACCCCACACATGCACTTGAAAGGAACAAAAGAACATAAAAGAAATGCAATACAGACTCCAAAGAGACTAACAGAAAACTCAGCAAGTCAGAAAATGAAGCATCAGATGACTGGATATCTTCATTTCAGGAATACTGGTACCTCAGCGTGTCGGGATGCGAAGAGCAGGCGAGAGAAGGGAATTTTTAAGATAAACATATTTGACTGAAGTGTCACTGCCTTGTACTCATGATCCTGGGTAGGCACTTTGCTTAACAGATAAATGGGTATTTTCAGTCACAGACAGACCTACAGTGTTTATTAACTGATCAAAAACAAAACAAAAGGCTTTTGCAAATCTACATGAATTGCAGAACTTAAAAGAAAATGAAGAGGTCAGAGCATTTAAGATGCAAAGTAGCCAGCTACCATTCTGCTCGCTGCCGAGTACTGCTCAGGGATGGCTTGTAGGCTTTGACAGGCTTCTAACGAGTAATGCCAAAGTATACGAAAACAGAAAAAGCTAATTAAGGTTTCCTGAACAAGATATTTGAAGTTTTTCTATGGTTAAAAAAAAGGGAAAAGGCAACTATACCAGCTGAAGCTGAGAAGATGATGTATGTAAAAAAAGAGAATAGGATCCTCCAAGAAGTGAGCTGTATTATTTCCCACAGTAAAATTTGTGCATCGAAAGCAATGCTATAATGAAAAAGCATCAAAGTTGCAGTTTATTATGCCTCAATGATCGCCAGAGTAAATCTGCTTAGTCTGAAAACTGAAGGATTTTCCCACCTTCTAGCGATGAAAATCTGAAACTAATTCTGTGTTCTCTGGCCACTCATAATACAGGCTGTACAATCAAAACATAATTAACAACATTGCTGCTGCTGCTAATGAATAAGCTAGAAAAGAATCTACCTCACTCTTATCTAACATTAATTTTCCAAGGAGAAAAGGAGAGAGAACGGCAAGAACGACAAAGTAATATTTTGAGGTCAAAGAAAGCAATTGCAGTACTATTCACTAAGGTAGTCACTTTCTAAGTATAATTAACAATAGTTAGAAAAGGAACCTCACCAAGAAAAAAAAAAGATCCATCCACCTTTCAGGCTTTCCTGGTTTTAACCCATTCTCGCTTATTATCGTCTCTGTCTCGTTCCATAAGCCAAATGTTATGCCCGTGGCACCAAGTGCAGCTTCCACAGCAGCAGGGGCAGAGAACGTACGTCAGAACCAGGGTCAAGGCAAAGGGAACCGATGTTGCTGTTGCCAGCATCTGTAAGCTGGCTACAGAACCTTTCACAGCTGCATCTACGAACAATCGGCACAGGCAGATCAACAAGTAGGAACAGCTTAGAAAAGATTTCCTATTCATGCTCAAATTTATTTTTTAAGTAAGAGTAGCTACAGGAAATTATAGAATCTTTCCCCATTTTTTCCATGACTTCTTCCTCAGTTTTGTCTACAAATTCAACCTCTTCTATTCACCCAAAATTCAAAACACCAATGCACAAAAAAACAAAAGCAAAACACATTCCCCTCCTCCTCTCGTTTATAGCAGCACAAGCTTTTCTCTACATCAGGTCAATAACAACAAAACTAGGAGAAAGCTTTTCAATATTAATTTTTTAAGTTAGTCCAATTAAAGATAACACCTTCAATCTCCCTTAGGCTGCATTTTCCAAACATTTTAAAACATTGGATACAAAATGCTGATCATGAAAGAAGCTGAAAGCTTGCTGCTAAGCTGTGCCAGGAGTAAAACTTCGTCCCTCGGGAACTGGCTAGCAATCAGCCACGTGATCCAGTAAGTTACACCAACCTTTGTCCTATTCCAAGGGCTTCCTTTAATCCAATTGTTTAGATACAGCTTGACATTATTATCCCAGATCTCATTACCACATTGCAGAAGAAGAGACTGGAAGTCCTGCATAAAGACCAGACCACGAAACATCGACAATTCTAAAATTGGCTAAACAACAAAACAAAAATCTCTACTAAAAATGCACCCTTACTCGCAGTGAAGGGTGGACAAAGAGCGATGGAAAACATAATGCCCATATACTAGCAATAAGCTACACAGAAAAGAAAGTCCAGAGCTCCTCTCCTCCTCCAGACTTTTTAGGAGTAGTTTACATGTCCATGTGAAAGACAAAGCTTGTGTCAAAACCCTGTGCAGGGACCTGCCTGTTCCTATTACAGCTGCAGACTGTAATGCAAAACAACTTACTAATAGGTCCTCCACTTCCAGTGGTCTCTCAAGCAATTATTTATTGTCCCCAGGTTATTAAATTTACATTTCTGACTGCTAAAGCATTGTCTAGAGCTATTGTCCATCTCTTCAGTTTGAGGGGCAAGCTCAATATTTACTCTTCCTGAATAATTTCCGTTGAAATCAAATTTCGCAGGACAGCAGAAGCGGACATAAAAATCTCAGTGCGTTACTAACCGTGAACATTATTCCTTAGAATTACCAGTTCATCCCGTGACTTCTCACGACCTGACCCACAAGCCACAGAAAGCATTGTACAGAAATGCATTTGTGTGTTTGGCCTTTACAATGAATTCCATAAATTGTACCAGGTGTTGTTAAAAAGTATTTTCTTCTCTTTTTGTAAAACAGTCATGGTCTGTTCGTTCCTGCATTGGAATAAACAGGAACAAGGGTGACCTGTTCCCATTCATCGTACGCCAGGATCAAGCACTGGGTAAACTCTGCTCTCGCTGCACCGCTGAACCATTCACGTGCACAGGCATTTCCCCCCGTGCCAGGGATGGAGCGTATCAAACAACTTCCACTCGGCCAAAAGTAACTGATAAAACCCCTGGAACTCTGCAGATGATGATGAGGAAAGAAGATAAATATGCACATATGGAGTATAATTTGAAAGCAACCTTCCCTTTACAGCCTCTGTGTGTGTACATTTACTCCAGAAACTGCTCCGAACAGCTCCCTTCTACACGCTTCCCTTACCAGGAGAGTCAGGCAGCGAGGAGAGGCTCGCTGAGCAACAGCCAGACACTTCTGCCCTGGCCCAGTGCTGGGCAGGAGCAGAGGCACCAGGAGGCTGGGGAGGTGGCTGGGTTCAGGCAAGTGCTTTTGTTCCCCTGGGGCAGTTCTGCCTCTGGAACGTGCTGCACAGCGTGTTACCCAGTTCGCATGTTTCTAGGTGAAGCCTTCCATCGTCTGGCCATCAAAAGAATAATGGGCATAATTACTTGCAAGGCTGCTACTGCTTCTAACTATATTTGAGGGCTACTATTGTGAGAAACCTTGGCTATAGTTGCCTGGAAAGTGACAACAGACTCATGATGTTTGAGCCCTAAAAGTATTGTTAAAAAAAACAACACAGAGATACATTATTCTGTTGATCTACATGAAATTAAAATAAAACTCTAAATAAAAACCTTCATCTAAAAAAGCTTCATCTAGACTCCAAGACTGCAAAACTTGGTAGAATGCAGAATGCAAGAAGGAAGAAATTCAAAAAAGCATTTTAACTAGAAATTCAGACTAGACTGGGCAGACAAAAGGGCATTCTCCATGGAGACCTAACACTGAGAAGGAAATCATGCTTTTACTAAAAATCCATTCAGTGAATATGTTTCATGATAACAATATATAACTTGTTGCATAAGACACTTAAACACTCACTGTAAATAGCAAGGAAGCTATTAAAGCTAGAAAAAAGCATACCAAAGGCATGCGGCAGAAATAAAAGTTCAGGGAAGCTCTTGGAGAGAACTGTCTTGGATGTTGCATTTGCACCTCGCTGACACCGTGAATGGCTGCAAGAAAGGTCTAAAGTGACCCCTGTGTAGCAGAGACCCCATGCTACTAAAATTCCTCCTCCTGTGAGTGGCAGCACCAGCAGTAGCTCGCGAGAGGAGGTACGGCATCGGCAACTCCACCAGGACACGGGCTCAGAGCGCTCGCCAGGGCTGGCAGCCTGCAGGGACTACCAGGACCTCAAGCAGCAGACAAAGGAACAGCCAAAGCAGAGCGGTTTAGGTGAAGTCTGAGATCACCTCTCACTACAGCTCTGTTCTCAGTTTTGTAAGAGAAATAAATCAACATAGGATATAATTCTTCTGATAGAGTAAACCTGCGGCTTTATTAAAAGGCATCTGGTGTTTATAGCACACATCTAAAATGCTCTCCTTTCCCCCTTGATAATGCAGTGAAGCAACACTGAGATGAGCTCTCTGTGCACCCGCAACTCCACAGAAGTTTAGAAATCTCAGAAACTGGAGTGAACTTCTCACTACTCATCACTGAGCTTCATGGAGCAGTCTGGAAGCTGCTGATACCATCAAGTGCCAGGGCAAGCCTCTCCTGGCAGGCATTAGCCAGCAGCTGGCTGTCAACAAGTAGGAAGCAGACAGGCAGCCTAGAACTTCAGGTAATCCAGAGCCATCACAGTGAGGGGCAAGACACCAAGGAGGAGACTTTCTTCAAGCCACTGGCCAACAAAGATAAAGATGTAGGAAAAATCATAGCAATCAAAAAGGACTTGTGAGTGAGATACTCCATTGAGTAGGAGACCAAAACCTCAACCAACCATCCTCTAAAGGCTGCAAGAGAAGATGCAAGCATTCTTCTGAATACCCTTCCTGACTCCAGTTCAAGCATCCTAAACAAGAAGAAGTTTCCTTTTATTTATTCATCCTCTATTTATTACTCTAGCAGTTTTAGCCACTGTTGAACCTATGTGAGCGTGTAGTACCCACAATGGCAAGACTTCTGCAGCTTAATCACACAGCACAGAACACCACCTCCTTACATCTGTCTTGATGCTGAAGCCTTCTCTCATTTGGGTGCCCTCAGGTCTTGTACTGGTGTTTGGTCTGTGATCATTCCCAATTCACCTTCCCCACACAACTAATGGACTTGCTATCACGCTCTCTCCTACACCCACAGTTACCCATAAAAATGTTCTAGGTCCTAAAATGAGTTTTGCAATTCAAAGGACTGTATTTCACAAAACAGCTCCGAAGCTATGGGTTTGGGGCACAGTTACTGCCAGAGGGAGCAGTTGATCTCAGACTGCAGGGTTAAATACATTCTGCTACCCCCGAGCTAAGCCAAAACCAGCATGGAGGTTGCTAGCAAGAAGCTGAGGAGTCTTAGATTTGTCAGCTGAGATTGAAGCAATACCAAAAAATATGCCTGCTTATCCAGTATATCAAGTTTTTGGTTTTTTGGTTGTTTTTTTTTTTTTTTTTTCTGTTTGGTGGTTTGTTCTCCCCCCCCCCCAAGATGTTCTGGAGTTGTTTCTCTTCCTTGGAGATTGTGGCAAAATTTAAGAAGGAGTAGGCAGAGGAATGTCGACCTCCTCAGCAGTACATCGGAAAAAACCCAACACACACACCAATCTTCCAAACCACTGAAAAAAATTCCCTTGCTCATGGGACTACAAACTGTAATTTTTTTACCAGAAAGGGTGGGATAGCTCCATAATTGTGATGTTGATGGAAGTGGGCCCTTAGCTGATGAAGGGTGGTGACCTTATGAAGGAATTTCTGCAAGGGAACATGCAGGAACGACAATTCTTCCCAGTTGTTCCAAGAAAGACTCAAATTACCAAACAGCCAGAAGCAATTCCAGGAGGGAAAAAAGTGCTGCTGGTTGTGAATGTTCTAGGAGTACAAGTGATGCATTTGGAAGTGACCTAGGAGACATTCCACTATGACCATTTCAGTGCTGAGGAGATCTCCAGGGCCTGGAAACCACAGAGCAGCGTCCATGCAGTCAGTGATCCTGATCCCCTTAAATGCTGTGAGCTGGTAGCCAGAATAAATGGGCCAACATGTGGAATAACAGCGTGGGGCTTTTGGTGGACGATAACCGGCAGATTCATTGTATAACTTCAGCTGCTGTACCTGAGAAGTCTAGGCACAGTTTTTCATAGTGTTCTGCACCAAGCAGTGTCCCCAGCAGGACAGACTCCGACAGGGAAGCTTCAGCAGCTGTGACAACAGTTAAACCTTTGCAGCCAAATTATAAGCAGCATGCTACACCACCAGCCCCAGGGCTGGTTAAAAGACCACGGCTTTCAAACTGCACCCTCAGCTGGGACCACGCTCAAAATCACACTGCACAGGCTTCCAGAGATGCTCAGAAAAGTGATGGCTCAGGAATGCCAGAACCCAGAACTTTCCCCACCAGCAGTGTCATGCCAGGCCATGTGAAGACTTGCATTTGTAAAGATCAGATGGGGATACCTCCCTCAGAGCTGAAATTGTGCTGTGGACCAGATTATCTATCCCATTAGCCTTCCCATCTGGGGAAAAAAATGTACTACTCTTTTCTTCAAGAAAAGAACAAAGACGATTGATTTTTCTGTTTATAGAGAGAAGGGAAAAACAACTCATGCAAAGTCCTCATTCTCTATTACTTGTTTTAAATATGGTATGTGTTTGGGGGTTGTTTTTTTATTGCTGAAACAACTGCATCTCAAACTGCGACGCTTGAGTGTTCTCTAACTCACACCTACGTCAGCACTGTGACTTCAGTGGAGGGCTCTCCGCATTACAGAAACTGCTTTTGTGGAGAAGGATGCCTGGCATCTGAGAACTGGCCTTCTAACTGAAAGGAAGAGAGACCACAAACCTTTAATACATTATCTGATTTACACTGTTAAACATTTTGGTAGTTATGAATAAAGTACAAAAACCCTAGTATTATTTCATGTCTTTCTTGGATGCACGCAGAGCCAGTGTAGCACACTGACTGACAGCAATTATATTTTACCACCCCTGAAGCAGCTATTCAGTTCAAATTTTAGGTAAGAAATTGCTGAACAGTTCTCTCAGTTACTGTGCAAGAGCCCCAATAAAGCAGCAGATGGTTCTGTAAAATGCAGGCTCGCTGTAAATCCTCTGAGAAGTACAGCTCCAGCTGAGTGACTGTCCTTCCAGCAGCACACTCACCAGCACAAGATTAATTGTCCAAACTCCTTGTAACAGTGGGACATTAGAGACTGCAGGACTGGTCTCTGGAAGTGGACAACAGCAGGGGTACTGTGTGGTAGCATTCTGTGCTTCTGTAGAAAAAATTCACCGACATTTGCCAATAGCTGCTCTGGGACGGGGATCATATCGCCAAGCACCCTGCTACTGAAACAGCTGTGCAGCTCAGTACACTTCAGGATCACTTCTGCTAAAGTTTAATGCAGGTTAATTTAATTCCTCATTAATTTGGGGAACTTGGCCGCTTTATCATCAAATGTTTACTCCAGGTTTAGTCTGCATATGACTGACATACGGCAGCCCTAGACTGATCGGGATTATTTGTTACATTTATTGAAAAGTACACATACTAAATTCATTAAAAGAAAAATCATCACAGATGACAACTGCTCAGTAAATAGGAATGCCAATATCCTCACTGCTAACAGCCCCAGCCAAAGCAGTTTACTTCAACAGGAGGAATTAACTTCAGGGCACTTTGTCTCCTGAATGTCAATAGACAGAAGCTGTGAGGAGACTGGTTTTTTGGTGGGGGTTTTTTTTGTGTGTTTGGTTTTTGGTTTGTTTGGTTTTGTGCGTGGGATGGGTTTTTTTTGGTGCTATTGGTTTGGGAAAAGGGATCTTTGAAAGTAGAAGACAGCAAAGAGTAAAAACAAACACTAGTCATTAACAGATGAACTCTAATACCAATTGTTAAAGATAATTTAATATTCGTCTCCCAGAAGATGGGCATTTTACAGAAGAAACAGTACAGGAACATGCACATGCCAGCAAGCATAAGTCTTGAGTTTGTTTCATTTTTTTGTGTGCAGTGTTTTTTTGGCTTTTTTTTGGTTTGGGTTTTGTTGGTTTTGTTTTTAGATCACGAGCAGAGGAAAGCCAGCTGTAAAACAGAGCAACTCCTGATGCCGCCCTCCTACAAAATTAACAAAAGCATCCTCATCCCCCCACCCAAACCTGACAGGCCTCTCAGATCAGTCGAGAGCTGAGAGAAAGTCACTACTAAGCCTGGAGAGCATCTCATGGATCAGAGAAACCAGACAGGAAGAGCACAGGGCACATTTCCACTCGGTGGACACGCCGTCCACCTTGACGTTAAAGGCTCCAAAGCCTCCCAGAAGGTAATAATACCCCGATTTCACCACTGCATAGCAAAGTGAACACGCTGTTAACCTAGTGACTTGGAATCGTAAGCCTGTGCCCCAAGTTCAGAATGCAATAATGTTAACACTGTATTCTCTACCTTTGTCTCGGTACCAAGGGAAAATTAGAAGACCTCACACCAACTGGAACTTCTCAGCTTTTTAGACCTCCCTGGATATTTATAAATTCAGTCTGACATGCCTCAGCTCCATGACACAGTAAAAGGGACAAGGACTAGCCCAACAAGTAATGCTGTCTTCACTCTACAAGAAAGGCCCAGACAGTTCCACCTCTTTAAAGGAAGAATAACAGCCTAAGTTATTTGGCAAATGATTTTCTCCTGGGTACATAAAGTACAGGATGAGCAGCTGTCCAACTATGATTTTGAAATCACAAAAATAAGTTTGAAGTGATACTTGTCTTAAGCTAAAATAAAACTGTTGGTGAAAGCAAAATCTACAGGACAAATACAGGTGTCGCTCCACATTGTGACGCTCTTTAAAGAGAGATGTTACCTCCATAAATAACACTTACTGAATATCTGAAGTGATCAAAGTTCAAGCAAAACCTGAAAGCAGACCAAAAGCTACAGGGGGAGGAAAATAATTAAAAATCAGAGCATTTTTAAAAAAACCACACAAACAACCCTTTCCTGCATGAGGAAATTGGTGGCTGTTCCACAAACTTGTTAGTGTTGATATTTCAAGAAATGAGCAGTTTCAGGTAAGTGCTAAGAAATTTACTGCCTCTCTTCACCATCCAATACATTAGGAAACAAACTTCAAGACACACCACCAAATAAGTTTGCGTGTAGCTACACCAGCAGTTTAAACAGGAGATCTGAGAAGCCTTCAGATATTCCAGAGAGTGGGCATTGCCCACGCAGCATGAACACGTACTCCTCCTGGGAGTCATCAGTCAAACCTGGAGTATAAACTGAATAAGGGAACTTTTTATACTACCAAGCAAACAAAAATAAACTAAAACTCGACCACCACAGACACAGCATCCTGTCACATGCTTAGTGCCATTGATGTGACAGGGTTGATGTCTTCAGACTGATTGTGTCTCAACTGATAGGGTTGGGTTTTTCCCCCTCCAGATATCATTCAAGGGCAGTACATAAATAGGGAGAGATGCGGGGGTGCAGGCACAGGCTTTTTTTTCTCCCCCTCAAATTATCTCAGAAATTTCATTTTGTATACATAGCAATGATGAAAATGTTTAGCCTCAAGGTGAGGCTCTCCAAGTTCCAGAAAGATGGATGTGATTATGGTCATCACATCTGATATTCGCAGTAGGTGCTCCAACGTGTGTGTCAGCTGAGGGGCCTCGGGGAAAGCCTCTTGCATTCACTGACGGCCACGAGAGGAGGTAGCACAGTACGCCATAGCCTGAACTACGTGGGCTAAATATTTGAGATGAAGTGTAACAAAATATTGTACTAAGTTAGAGCTACTGCATGTAGTGCCCTGCAGTTTAGTCTGCATTTCCATATTCGCTTCAAATTAATATTCATTTCCCATTGAGTTTTAAATCAGATTATGGAACACCACTCCTTTACTATTAGTATCCTGGTGAAGAACTTTAGAACACCCAACTGCACTATCTAGCTCCCTCTGTTGATGTTTCTTTCCTTCCCACTTCATCCAGTCAAGCTCACCAGTACCTCTGCCATGCCAGTACGCGCTGTCAGCCAGTAACCCCACAGCCACCCTGTCTGTCCACACGGAAGGAGGGAAGAAATCGGGTATTGCTTATCTAGGCAGCAGAGACATGGAAACAGCCTTTAAATATTCAGAAGGTAGTGACAAAGAGTGAAAAGCTTTCTCCATGCTCATGGACCACAAGTGGAAGCAAGTAAGAATTGTAGTGAGATTTAGATTATAGAAAGAAAAAACCCTCTCCAACAGAGCTAACAAAGATAATTAAACACTGGAATACATTTCCCTTAAGGGTGTGCATCATCTCCATAGATGGAGGACCCCTTCATGGTCTTTTCCAGCCCTACGTCCTGTGATAAATCCTTGACATCCCTTTCAGCCTTTTATCTCCTTACACAGTTTCACAGACAGTTCTTCACCATTATCTCACAAGATAACCAAGTTTGATTTTTTCATTTAACAAATGGTGTAGGGTTACTAAATCTTCTGGTATAAGAAATTGCTTGTCTGAAAGACACCAGTGATCCATAAAGTCTGACAGCCTGTCTGCAAGAGCTGCCAGCATCAGTTTTGGAAGAAACTTTACCTAAGGGACTTGAAGAATAATCTATCTCCTTCTGTCCTCCTGGTCTCCAGCCACAAGAGTCAGTAGAAACTGCATACTTGACAAAACCGCTTTAGAAGTAAATCATCAGTACTTGAGATTTTCTTGCTATAGCCCTGAATCTCACCATACCCTTTATCTGTATAAAACAATCCTAACAGCTAACTTTAAATTAGGTAGGAAAAATATTTCAGCTATTGGTTTTGATCTTGAGTTTTGAATTGTATCAAGTGCTCTTCAACTTGTGGATATAACAAAGACTGAACAGGAGTCTCTTTCACAAATTGTGTTTTTGTGCACTAACAATCTTTCGAGAAAGCTCCCATTGTTTTGGCAGATTACACACTATTTATCTACGCTGAATATTCTCCTGTTAAATGGGATATATATAGGTTCTGCTGTAAATTCCTTTAGAGGAATTGCAGAATAAGCATTCATGCCGTACTCACAATGGGAGATAAGTATCTGATCGGAAATTTCAGCACTGTGGTGGTTAAACCAGTGAGAGAAAAACAACATTGTTTTGCACTTAGAAACCTGTTTCTAATCAGCTGAGCTACTCCTATGGGGTCAAATAAAAATGATTAGCTTATTAAAAGCATAGCTTTGCTATTTAATAAGCAAAAATGATTGAAAATTCTGTTCCAGATCCTGATAATTTTAGTGTTTCTAGTTAAGCCTGCAAAATTGCATTCATTATTAGTGTCTAGATTCATTAACAATTCAATTTATAGATATTAATGCTTATAATGCATGCTTCGCTTGCCAAAACTTGAAGAGAAATTGTTTCAATTAGCTTTCATGGATCATGAATCCTACCGGCTGGGTATTTTTAGACAAAAGATACAAACACATCCCCAAGCAATGCTAATGCACAGCTGGGATTCGTATGTAAGGTCAGCTAACAGTTTAAAAGGAAAAAAAACAGCAAATGAGCTTTACACAGAACGGTTAGACAGGAACAGAGCCAATCAAATATTTGCAAGTTACTCTACTCCCCTTGAAAAAGCAGGGATCCCTGGGCTTTGAGCTGTGCTTTCAGAAAGCCAAACTGTGAAGATCTAAACTTGTGAGCAGGTCAAAGAATTTGTCAGCATGTGACTCAGCATACTAGGGATACGTGTGGGCCCAAGGCAAGTTGTTCTGTTCTCATTTTCGTTCAAACTATGGAATTAGAATCGGTACAGATGCGCAGATGTAACTAAGGACACTATTTTGCTCAACATTTTCTCTTCTTTCCTTCTTTCAGTTTCAGTCACAGAAGAGAAACCAAAATCTACCCAAACAATTTTTCACTACATGCAGAAAATAAAAGACCCACAAGAGCACGGCACAAAGCCCTTCCAGAGCAGACTGGGCAGTAGGTGCGAGCGCGTTCTGACCAGTGCTGTCCAGCACGTGAACTGGAGGCCAGGGAGCAGCAGAACCTTCACCAGCCTGGCAGCGATGCCACAGCGGAAAGCGCTGAACTCCGCCAAACTCTGAGCGCTTACACAGCATCATGTGCTGTGCATGAACCAAGGAAAGCACAGCCTCGGGACAGAGATTAGTGATTTTATCTGAGCACTTAAAGGAAAAGCACCCAGAATCGCTTAGGTCCACAGCCTGGACTTCATTAATACAAAAAAGTTACTATAAAAAGTTGGCCTGTGCTATTGCCAATAATCCATTACCCTTCCCTCTCCTCTCCC
This sequence comes from Chloroceryle amazona, assembly GCA_027560015.1. NCBI lineage: Eukaryota > Metazoa > Chordata > Aves > Coraciiformes > Cerylidae > Chloroceryle > Chloroceryle amazona. The sequence goes on along the minus strand of JANHFX010021871.1, from coordinate 23,175 downwards.
AAGCGTCACAAACACCCAGTGGAAGATGCTGAGATTTTAATCCAGCTGCTACATAGAAGGTATCACGAGGTACATCGGATGTCTCCAAAGTCAGTGCAAGTGCCCACAGAATGAGCTGACCTGCTGGCCCTGCATCCTGAGTACAGGCTTACGTGGCGTGAGGACTTCAGTGGAGCCCAAGCCCACGGTCCATGATGGCCACACAGCACCACAGCTGCTCTCCCACCTGGCACATCTTCCAGACCTTACAGGTACTGACTCCTCCAGGATTCCATCGAACTTAAACCTAAACACAATGAGATGATGCTGGCTTGGCTTTGATTTTCATTTTTGGTGGTTCATTGGGGGCACCATAAAAAAAAGGGGGGGAGACACAGACCAAATTCCAGTTCAGCCTTTTAACAGTGAAGTGGGGGGGAAGGTCTTCAACACATGAACAGCATCATCAAGGAACAGTCTGCTTTCAACTCATGCCCATGTTATTTGACTAGAAAGCAGTTAATTTATTCTCTCCGAAACAAACCTAAGGAAGGCATTTCCAGGAACAGGAAAGACTTAAAGGAAATTAGTGTTTCTGCAAACAGAACTTCAGTTTGTGGCTCTCCTCTCCGAGAAGGTAAATTCCAGGAATATTGAAGATACTGAGTATTTTATCCAAGCAGTCTAACCAACCATTCCTTCATAAAGCTGGTCTTTGTTTCAGAAGTGTCTAGACTATACAGATCAATCAAGTTATTTCTTTTGAGTTGGCTTATTTTTGGAGAGCAGCACTCTGGAGAATACCACCCGAATGGCTGGCCACAGAGGTGTGTCTCAGTCATTGCTCTGCTAGGCTTCAGCATATCTACCTCGTGTTTATTTGTAGGGCAGAAAGTCAGGCCCACACTAAATTCTTTGCCAGTGACGTGAGAGCGTGTGCTTAGCTGGAATTTCTTTGCAGAGAAAAGCAATTAAGAACAAGATTTAGAGGACTAACATCAGCACTGAAGCTAGCTGGAAACCCAGGCTACAGACCAGCCGTGCTAGCAGCTGACACCACAGCTTCAGGGCCAGCTCTCACAGAAGTAGGTCTTTAACTAAAAAATTTTTTTGCAGTTAGGACATGAGTCAGGGTAACCTTGTTATAACTCAAGAGAAGGCAAAACCAAGTAGATCTGTCTTCCACAGTTCAACTTCACCCTAGATTTGCAAGTGCATTAGTAGAAGACTGACCACACCACTCCTGGTTTGAACCACTTTGCTACTTAAGCTCTGCAAGGCTGCTGGGGTGGGTGTGCAGGGGTGTGAACAGAGGGAGGAGATCAAGATCTTCTCACAGACTGTCAAAAAAATCTTCAAGTTGCTTCAGATTTTCAAACCCTTGTTCCTTAATTCAGATATTCACTCTGTTAGATTCAGATTAGGGCCAAGCAAGTGGTAATACGGCACCAGAGAACAGATCACTCATTCAGGCCGGTATTTCAGCAAAGCAGACTGTATTAAGCAGCCCCACAGCTACTTTTACTTAAACCCAGCCTGCTTCAGACCCCAAAAATTAATAGAGAAAAGCCATTTAAGTTATTTTTAACAATCTGATGCACATCCTCAGCAGCATCACACAAAAAAGGAACAAACTCAGACTTTAACCTGTATTCTTCGGGTTCCCTAATTCATTAGTTCAAGACAATAGCTTGAACAGTATGTAGAAAGAGTTAACTAATTTAATAAGCAAAACACCTCAAAAATACAGCAGAACCAAAATGACAATGTTAGCCCTTCTGCCAACAGCTGTGGTCAGCAGTGAAATCATTAGCAATACCACATTACTATTCGAGACCATAATTCATTTGGTTTAGAAAGTCCACAGAGGCCTGACTTGCTTTGCCATGAAAAAAAAGCAAACAGATTCCAATTACGAGAAGATCCTGTTCTCTGCCTCCCCCCCTTCATACAAACATGCTTTCATACATCTTCCACCAGCCTCTAAACAGCCTGATTATGCCTTTGACTACATAGGATCATAGCACAGCCCAGGCTGTGAGGGACCTCAAAAGGCCATTGGGCCCAACCCTTCACGGGAGAAGGAGCTTAGATGAGATGATCTCACACCTTGTCCAGTTGCATCTTGAAAGCCTCCAGGGATGGGGCTCCAGCACATTCCCGGGGACATTGTTCCAGTGATTGATTGTAAAAAGAAAATTCTCTTAAATCAAAACAAAACCTCTCTCAGTGCAACTTGTATTTGTAGCCCCTTGTCCTCTCCCTGTGAAGCGAGACCCTCTGTCCTCTTTGTAGCAGTCCCTTAAGTACTGGAAAGATGTGACGAGGTCTGCCCTGAGCCTGCATACCTACGAGTATGTAAATAGAACAGAAGGCATTCGAGTGTTTCAGTGTCAGCAGATTATCAACCCGTCACCTTTGGATGAGGAAGAAAAGACAGAAAACCAGAGTATTGGCAGGCTTAACTTGGATAAATAGAGATCCACAAATTTGTAAGGATGCACAACAGAAAGAGAGGGTGAAGAGATACTCTTACCCACCTTTAATTACACAGTATTTGTAAAGATTAGAAGTACCAGGGGGGAGAACGCAGCACACCTGTAACAGGTGCTCAGGAAAGATATACGATGGCAAATAGCTCTTCTTCAGAGGAGGTTTATGCAGAAAAATTAAAAGAACGACAACGAGCTGCTTTTCATTGTCAAAGACTGAATCTATCAGCGATGGAAAGTTTTCCAGTTGGCAGTTTGGTTAGCTGGAAGATCCTGTACTATTAGCAAAGTGGTTTTATTTTTACTTTCTTGGAGTAAGGAAAGGAAAACGTTTGTCATTTCATTGGTGTTTTTTTGAGGTTGTTGTTTTAATTACATTCCTTACACAATTTGTTTCCTTTGGTAGGAAATCTAATGCCCGAGTCGGTTTCCTAATGAAGGAAGCAAACAGGCAAGCTCTCCAATATTCCTCCCTTAAATTTTGGGCCGCTTTAGGCAAAATTAAAGCTTTAAAGTAACCCCAGATAGTAATGTTTTCACAGCAGTGCCAAATCTCACTATTTTCCTGCCCTTAGAAAAAAAAAAGTGGCCAGATGTATTTTCTACCCCTACTCCTAAGCGCACACATAGAGCGGGCAGATAGACAGAAACCTGGTACCTCCCACATTTTGGGTTTGGGCATCAATGATTCCTCGCTGCAGCCCACCTGGAGCTGTGTAAAGGGAAGGACTCTACTGGTGGGTTATGTTTAGGTTCAGCATTTTTAACAGTTTGAGGTTTTGCAACCCTACAGTCAATCGATGTTGAAAGCAGAAAGAACAGCATAGGAAAGGGAGATAGCTGCTTTGTTGTTTGGTTTTTTTGTTTGTTTTTAAGTCAACTTTTTCCCTGAATAAGCTTTAGAGAAGCTTGCTAAAAAACAAGTGGGGGTGCAAATGCTCCCACAAATGCTAAAGAAGTATACAGAATATTCCCTGGAGTCTCACATGAAGAAAACCAGGGTGTTTCAAATCCAACTCTTAAATAATTGGGCCATCATGTTCTGACTTCACCTCAGTTTCCAGATGTTCTTCAGATGGCCCCAAGATGTTGGTCAATCTACAGCTCATTTCAATTGTTTGGTCCTGAAGTAACTGCACTGGGGTCTACATATGAAAGCAACTATACAATTCCATTTGTCTCACTTTGAGCAGATGGGAAACCAGCACACATGCCATAGCTGTTAAGTACCCAGAAGCAGAATAAAAACTATCAAAAAATAAATTAAGAACTTGTGTTACAAGCAGCTTGTGCTGCTCCCTTTGAGATCCTGGTATAAGCTTCCTCCAGTCTACCAGCATTATCCCAGGCTTGTCTAGTTCTCATGCAGTCTCCTACTGTCACCAAGTAACACTTGGATTTCACCAGCCCACTCACAGCAGTGATGAGGCGAAGCTGAAGGCTGTTAGCACGTAAATCACACTAAGAGGTGCAGTCACCAGAAGCAGCAATACTGCATGAAAGAGAAACCAGGCCAAATGACTGCTCTGCTTCACGGGAAAGTCATGGAGGGACAACTCCATCTACTGCAAGTGCTGCGGATGCAACAAAACCATCCATCAGCCTGCAGAAGACCTGTGAAATCACACGTGCACCCTTTGATTTGCCTTCCCCATCACTGGGACGTGACCACTGGGAGCTAACAGTGCATCCATTCCACAGGTCCAACATTGCCAGGTTCTGCCTGTGAAAACAAACCCGAGCCACCCTGACCAGAGGATACAGAACTAGCTTGCAAGCTGCAGCCTGGAAATCTTCCAGTGCCTGCAACACATCAACAAACTAAAGCATTGTGACCCTTGAAGGAGGTGCCCAGAGCTGGAAGGTGTTCCTGCGATGCCTACCCATACAGCAAGGGTGACAATTTGTGTTCTTCAGTCTTGCACTTAGTATCAGATTTTGGACTGATCTCCAGTGTGACATGAGTCACTTTGCAAGCCAGAAGTTCCCCTTATCTCAGGATGCAAGTTTCTCCTTGGTGTGTCTACAGATTTATTTGTATTTATTATCTCCAAAAAGATAGAAGTATCCCAAGTTTGTCACTGCTATCTGCACTCATCTCTGACACGAGATAGCTTAATGGTTAAAAATAAACTACAGATTTATCCAGAGTCGGGAAGGTCAGATTTCCAATTACAGAGCAAGAAACAAGATTAAAATTAATTAAGAATTGCATCCATTATGTTTAAAACAAAGAGGTTCTCTTTTCAGCATCCCTCCTCTGCAGCAGCTCTGTGCTTTGCCAGCCGTGACAGCTGGGGACTGAGTCACAGGTTCGCCCTGTTTTCCACGTGCCCGTTTCATACCACACGTGTTCAGAGCTGGCTGGAGGAGTGACAAACCCTGCCCTGGCCATCCCAGACATCTCACCTTCCTTCAGCAAATTCTATTTTCTCATGCACTCCCTCATTTCAGCTTCCCCATTTGCTTTCATAATCTATTAAGAACGTAACTTCTGTGATTTACAACAAAGGGGTTTTTAATTATTTTATATTTTCAACTAATATGCATGTGCAAGTGTTACATTGCGACACGGGTGCCAGGACTTCCCTTGGCATTGACTCTCTCCTCCCAGCTCACTAAGGCAGACAGTTCGTTGCACTGCAGCTTTAATCCTCTCTCCCCTCCATGGGCTCCCAGAACAAGGTTTAAAAATACCTCAGATTTACAATATTTCTTATCTATTTTATCTTTTTCTTATGGAAAGCAATCATAGGTTTTAGACATACCGACAGCATAGATAGCAGTTGGCACCAAGAAACTAGTGCTTCTAACTTCGGCGTTCTCAACACCACTATACCAGTTTTAGGTGCTTCTGGCATCAAAGCATCATGTTCCAGCTGGGGTAGAAAACAGCAGATTTACTACTGACTGATACTCATTGCAAATGGAAAACTCTTAAATTTCCAATTTTCACCTGAAAACTGAGCAGCAGCCCACATTAAGAGGAGAATACAGTTGCAAAATCCAACATTAAAAGCTCAGAAACACTTCAAGGCTCCCTGTCTGACCCCAAATCATTTTCTTTGGTCATATACATGGCGATATTGTGCAAGACTTCTGTCCGATTCAGCTCACAGGACTAATGTGAAAGGTTTGTTAAATACATACAGTATTGGGCTAGAAGTCTCAAAAAACACCTTTCAGCCCTGCTCTGTCACAAACCCCTTGTAAAAAAACAACAACAGACCAACCAAAATCTAGCTGAAGCCATACCATAGTGTACATAAAGGAATTAAGACTTTACCAATAAACTCAATCGTGTGCTGAGAAATTATCTATTGCTCGAGTAGAACTGAAAATTAGGTTTAAGTTTTACCTCAGGACACCAAAAAAATGGAAACTGAAAAAACCACACAACAAAAACTATCCCACCAAAACAAACAAATCCAAGCCAATGCTTTTTGACAATTGAAATAAACTTTGGTTGTTCAATAACTGTTTATAAAAAATGCTTCAAAGCAAAGTCAAATTTTTTTCAAAACAGAGCATGGCCATCGATGTCTGCGAGTTCTTATTCTTATGACTTTTTCCCTTCCCAACACTTGAATGATTCAATAAAATGAAGTTATTTTTGGCAAAGAGCACTTTCCACCAGGAATTGTTTGAATGCTTTCCCGAAAGAGTTTCCTTTTGTCTTTTCTGAAGTCAGTGATTGTCTTTACAACCTTCAGACTCCTGCAGCTCTAGTTCTATGGTTACATATTCCTCCCTGCCTTTAGAAAACTCCACCCATTTATCAGTACTAAATACAGCTGACAATTTCTGCATTTTACTTTTTGCAGGAGCAGACAGGCCAGTGATTCAAGTAAGGAGGTTATGTGGTGGAAGGGTGATGGAGAAGAAACAGCAGAGATGGATGAGGCGCTGAGGGAGGGAATGAAGCGGCAGCACCTAGGCTCGACTGGCAGGAGGGGATGCTAATGGCATCAGCAAAGATAAACAGCCCCTCTTATTTTCACTGCTGCCAGAGACATTTGCCCATTTCCTCCCCAGATGCTTTTAGCTCTCCATTGTGCCACGCTTTATGCCAAAGCTTCCTCACACTGATCCTCAGATGACGTCACTTTCCTTTTTCACAGGTCTTCAGGGCTCACTGCTACAATGATGATGACAGGAATCAGCTGAAGGGCAACCAGGAGAAATGGCTGTTGGGTACAGTTTCACAGAGCAACAACAGCAACGCACACCAGAGTCAGCAAATACATTAATTCGAGATGTCGGATACTTGGCAACAGAGTTCCCTGAACAGGCACTGGGTCTGCGAGTGCCCGAGACCACGGAGTCGTCCCTGGCTCAGCCCGCTGAGCCACACTCTGCCCCAAAGGCTGTCTCTGGCTCCCCGAGTCAGGTACAAGCTAGACCAATCTCACCACAGAGATGAGCTGCACATGGTCCAAATATTTAACTTCAAGTCACTGAGAGATGACAAATTGCCTTCTGATTCGTGAGCAAGTTCCACTGCCTCTCCCCCACCTCCCAACCAAAACCAACCAAGAAATGCTCTCAGCAGCCTGTAAAGAAAGTGAGCTCATCCCTTCTCCAGCTAATGGAAAACAAGCCTCCAGAACCAGAGACAAAATGTAGGTGATGAAAATAAATGGGAAAAGGAGGAGAAGGATTCTGAAAAAGGTCAAGAGCAGATCAGAGCAGCTGTCCTGAGAAGGAAGAGTAGCTGTACTTGAGCTACTCATAACTTCCTATCTCGGCCTCCCTTTCTTGCTCCCGCAAGAGACAGCCCCGCGGAAAGCTCAGCCGGTCCCATCCCCATACAGTTACTTTGTACATTTTTGGAAAAAAACCCACAAAACCCACCAAAGAGATTCAAACCAACCCAGAGTTGGGTACTCCAAATATCCACCTGGAAAAGGGTCATTTTCCAAATTCCGGATTAGACAAATATGAAGCCTGCTCTTTAATATTTTGGCTAAAAAAAGGTTTGAAAGATTTGTATCTCAGAAAAGCTTTGATTCTCGCACAACCAGAAATAATCAAGTCCTACCTTGTTGCAAAGACTGGAAATTTACAGCTTGCAGTAAAAAAAAGTTATTTGTGTGCTGGAATGGCTGCCTAGTTTATAAAACAAACCCCAAACCTCTGCCCTTCTCTCCCACACCCAGACCCATGTTCAGGAGGCAGGCTCCTTGCTGGTATTTGAACTTAGCAAAAGGAAGCCACTTCCTCATTAAGACATACCCAACTATGGTAATAACATGGGGAGCCAAAAGTAGTAACAGATTTATTATTACCACTGTGTGGAAATAATCCCCCCCCCTCTGTTACTCAATCCAGTTAATTATCCATGCAAAGTAAAGTTATTCCTGGCAGCCACGGAGGCAAAACTAACTTCAGTAATGCTGGGGGTGGGATGGTTGTTATGCAGGAGAAGAAACTAAATAGTTCAGTAAATTAGCCCAAATAGATACACACTGGGATTGGCCTCTAGAGATTCAAAATACCAAATTCAATGCTTTTAGGCTTATCATACTTTTTATTTAATAGAGAAATGTCTGATCTGGGACTGCATCATATCCCAAAGACTCTACAAAGACGTAATTTTTTCAGAGTGCCCTGAGGGTAACAGGAAAAATTACAGAAAGCTTCAAATCACTCAGCTCCCGCAAGTACCCTGCATTCTGGACTTTCACTTAAGCAACAAAGCACAACCAGCAAGGAATTTGTGGTGGTTACTGAATACTTGGACGTATATTACAAAGCACAGCACTAAATGCCTCAGCTGCCCATCATTTTCCTGGAAGCGCATAGTCTGATTTCAGTGAGGGGAGCACCAGGCTGAGACTGCAGCATCTTCTCCATGTTACTGTCCTCAGCACAGCTCGGCCCAAAACACCACGTACCCCCAGCTCCTGAGGCATTCCCGAGGCACTGTGGGGTTGCTCCTGAAGCTTATTTGCCCTAGAAAGTGTCCCCACAGTCAGGTTTTACCTTGGGGCAGGGGAGAATGCAACAGCATCACCAAACAGAACAGAAACCTCACATACCTGTGACAACTGGAAGATGGAGAAATCAAGCCATAGAGGGGAAAACCCCAAAACTACACAGAGCAAGAGCTGAGAGTAAAGAAAACCACAAGATTTATTCAAAGTATTTAACTGTCCACAGGCACAGTGACTGTATAAACAGTGAACAACAGGAACACATATGAATACTATGGGAAAAGAAACCCCTCACATTTTTTCACTGTAGTAAAGTACAGACCACCAAGAACAGTTTGAATCAAATACCCAGCATCAGTTCCCACACGAGAGCTGTTATTGTTGGCTTCAACACCCCAGTCCAGCAAGAACAGTAAGAACATGCATTCTGCTAATGTTTGAATAACCCTTGCCAACAAATTGATCCCACAGCAGCAAGGCTGTAGGAGAAGGGTTCAAATAAATAAATAAATGAAAGTAAGTAGAGGGAAAAGAGAGGCAGGACTCCTCTTCTTGCATAAGTGTTCAGTGGGAGCTCTTTTTACTTCCCTTATTTAAAAGGGATTTTTTCTCCAACACCCCTCTCCCCCCTTAGGAAAGGGCACTGGTGAGCATCTGTAATTTACATGCAAGAAAGACACAACCGCCAGAGAAATACAGATTCCACAGATGTTAACCCAGAGGGCAGCCCAAATTAAGCAAATCTCTAAATAAGGTCTGGGAGGCACTTTCTGAAGTAAGGCTGCATTTTTCCAAAGTAGGCAATTACAGCTGTCAGCATAACCCCAGTCCAGCAGACAGCCTTCTACGTTCACCTAGCTACCCGACAATAAACCCATCACTTCGATAGGCAAGAAGGACGAACAGACCTCTTGGAGCGATCCCTCCCGTCTCCTGCAGCTGACCTCTGTTCCCTCTATCAGAGGGAGCATTTTGGAATGTCACAATGGGCCTGACTAGTAAACCCAAACCCAAGCCCCCAGCAATCCACACACACATCGTTGTGGTGGCTCCTGACGGACGGGCTAACGGCCGGCAAAGCCGAGCTGCACCGTGCCGAGCTTGTGTTCCTGTACAGCACCGCGCTGCGCAACACCGTCCAGCTGAACCCAGAGCCAGCATCGCTGTCTCCCGCACAGCGGGGTTATAATCACACCTCCGAACCGCTCTCATTGGCACTCCTCTAACTGCCAAGGGAGCAAATCTGCAGAAGATGTGAAGAGAATCATAGCCTGGTTCTCTGTGACCATTTCCTCTCTAGGAAAGGGAGCTTCCTGCTCCAGAGAGAGGCCATATAGCATCAAGGACAACACTGACTTTCAACCATTCTTTTCAGGTACCTTCATTCTTTTCCTGCTCACACACGGTACATTAGCTCGTGCATGTACAACATGCCACAAATGCAGGGAAAACAGGACAGGGTGAATAATTAAAAAATATAGTAAAGTTCTAATTGTTTTAACCTGCCCTGCCCCAGTACAGCCTATTTCCAGAGGAGTTTTCATCCTTTCAGTCCTTCACAGACTCTTATTATTAAATGGGACTGTATCTTTAACTGTGATTTTCCATCTTGCACGAGTAAACCTTTTCCACAGTACAGTCTCTTTTTAAGTTATAAATAAAACACCCAACTATTTTCTTTTTCCCACAGATGAGAACACTAAAACATTGACATTTTAATCTGTTCTGTACAAGAGTGAGTTGTGTCAGCACAGTGCTTCCAGCTACAACAACAGAAAAACCCAAGTTTAATTAAAGACAGAGTGGAGAAGCTGCATTGTGGTGCCTGAACCACAAAGATGCACAGCACAATCTCGCTCTTGCTCACCATTTGGGGCTCAGTTGCCTCTTTGGGTAACGGCTTGGCAGACAAAGGGTGATTGAAAAGAAAGGGGAGGGAGTACAAGTAGTAAATGTCTTCTCTCAGATAGGAAATGCAAAAGGTGAGACCATATACCCGAGACGTATATGCCATAAAAATTTTACCCAGAAAATAGTAAGGGCACAGCACAAACAACCCTATCACAACCACATAGCAGGAACCAATCACTTCCACATCAGCCTGGCCACTCCAGTGCTAGGGCTTGCATTGATCCAAGCTTTAATGCTGTGAACTGATACCCATTTCCACTGACAAATCCTTTTCCCCAGCAAGCTCCAGTGATGTTGTTCTTTTACAAACAAAACCACAAAATTCTGGGTTTCCACTTCCAGGTGAGCAAGAAGCAGCCTGTCTGCCATGTAGCAGCTGGCAGGAACACCTGCAGGCAGCTGTCCCATGCTGTGGCCAAGAACATCTGGTGGGAACAGGAGGCTGCTCTACCACATCACAGCTCCCTGCCCGTGAGCCAAGAGACAGGGGGTTGCAGATCTTGGGTTGTTCCTGCCAGCACCATCTCTGCAGCACAGGCTGTGCCACCTCCAGTGCCATCCTGACCGCTCCAAAGGCAGCCATGTCGAGGAGAGGTGGGTCTGGTCAGCTGGAAGGAGATGAGGCTACAGGGTGACCAAACTCATCTCCAGCTACCTAAAGGGCAGTTAGAGAAATGGGAGACAGGCTCTGTTCAGAGCTGCTCGGAGAAACAACAAGAGGAAACACAAGAAAGTTATAGCCAAGGAAATTTCAGCTACAGACAAGGAAAGATTCTTCCCTGAGTGTGGTCAGAGTGGAACAGATTGTCTGGGGGTTTGTAAAACCTTCAGCTGTGAAGTTTCTTCAAAACAACAGGGGAGAAGGTTCTGAGCTGCCAACATAACATCAGCAGCACTACTTTGAGTCGGGGGCTGCATCAGGTGTCCTCCAAAAGGACTTTTGCACCAAACTATTCTACAACCACATGTCAGATCTGCTTCTCACACTCCTACTACTGCACAGCAGACAGGAGCAGATAGACAACAAGAGTAATCTCCAACAACAAATTATGTGTGACACCACAGACCGAAAAAATACACATTCAAGCCTCACATACTCGTGTGTGTTTGTTATCTACTCAGGCAAGCAAAGGAGTTAAAGATGTGAAATATCGCTTAAGGATTTAGTTATCTGATAACTATTAGCACGTATAAAGGAAGAGAAATATGTACGTGGTGTCTAGGGCAAGGATGATCATCCTTGAGGTTGTCAACATGGTTAGCTTAGGAACTCTTAATCAAGAAGTGGCTGTCCTTGAAGAAACATCCTAGAAAAATATATAAACCATATGCACTTAGAGATTATATTGGTTTTATGTAGCTTTGTACTGTTGCTGAATGATGACTGGCACTCTCCTTACGTGAAGCAGCCTCATTATAACACTAAAATTCACACTCCCGGGGTAGGAGACACCAGCCCAGGAGAAGGTCCTTCCCCACAGAGCAGGCGTAGTACAGATTGTGTAACCATACCCGAGTTATTGACCAACCACTATTAGCGGGAAGTTCTTGGAAGCTTACCAGTCCTAACTTTGTGTACAAAAGGAACTCTGGAAAGCACCGAAGTGTGCTGGCTTTGTGGGAAGCCACCCCGCACCTAAACTTGCACAACTTTGCCATAAAACAGCACGTCCCCTCAGTGTGCAAGATCAGCTCGCTGCACACCAGGCGATCCACCCGCTTTGGGGACACCGTTAGCACGTGCTAATAGCTCCCAAATAAACAGTTATGGCAGAATCGTTCATGGGAATGACTGCTCACAGGTGATGGCCATGAGCTGCCCTTAGGCACTTATATTTCCAAGTCAGGAACTAAGTTTTGTAAGTAAGTCTTGGAATTGGTATAAAGATTCACACAGACTTGTTCTGCAACAGGGACCTTCCAGCAGCCATCACCTAGATGAGAATTTCTTTCCAAACTGCAAGTGCAGTCAGCCTGAAGCTTTTCCTTGCTCAGTAGGAAAGCCAGAGACACTGCGGTTTCATTACATCACCCAAACAGAGGTGCTGCACAGTTTTCTTTGTTTAATAGCACACGTGTCACAAACACAAACAAACAGAAATACCCAGGGAGTAAGATGAAGTGTTTTCTGCACTAGAGGCGAGACTCATCGTTTCTAATGAATTCATTGCTGGTATTTCATATCCAAATTTCCTCTCCAAGTACCTACAAGTCCTAGTATTATGCCTTTTTTTTTAATTAAACATCAGTTCACAACACTGTCACTCACTGTCTGGAGAATAATACTGCTATTTTGATCGTGCTCTCTCAAAACTTCCCTCCTGTTCCAAAGTAAAAGGGCAGCAGTTCAGGTTAGCAGGTAGCCCTAAGGTAGGAGATAACTCACAGTGAGTAAAGAGAGTTGTTTAAATAGGAACAAAATGGAATGTAGGTATGAAACTGAAAAAATAAGGAAAACAAATAGAAGAAAAAGCACAGTAGCACTGTTCTTCACTATAAGGATCGGCAAATGCTAGTGTTTGCAAGACTCCACAGTCTAATTCCAGTCAAATGAGCTATGGCTACCCCACCCAGTATCTCTGAAAACATACACTCAGTCTTGATGGGGTTTTTTGAGAAACTGATCAATAAACCAACCACCCAACAGCCAAACCAGCCTTCACAGTAACCAGCCCGGCTCTCATTAGGACATTTAAAGAACAGCCAGGTTTCCAGATGCGTCCGCATGCTGGATGCATACTGGTTGCCAAGCTTCTTTGAATGTCTGCCCCCGTACAGATCGTGAGCTCTCCAGGATGCATCCAGGAGCGCTGCATTCCTGCCAGACACAAACCTCCTCTGTACACACGCCGACTACCAAAGGAGGCTCCTGCAGTGTCATACCTGATGAAAAGGAAGCATGAAATATCTGTTTGCAGGGGATCTTTGTTGAGAGCGTGGAAGCTGATCGATACACCTGCTCTCCCCGGCGCACGGGCACGTCTCGCCGTATTTCCACGTCTGTAGTTTGCGTCACCTTTGCCGTTTCTCCCGCGCGAAAGCACCGTGTTCTAAACTTGATGTTTATGTACGTAAATTATGAAGGATTTGCCAAGAGCATTTTCTCCATCTACTCAGTGAGAAAAAAAATCCTAAGAAAGTCAGTGAATCCAAGTAGAGACTCAGTAGAAGTCCTTTCAGACAATCAAAAGCAGGATTTTCCAACCAGGCAGCTGTAGCTCATTAGATCCGCCATGGACCGTGAAAGCCACTTGCCAATAGCCTCGAAAGACTATTACTCATTTCAATCTCTCTGAAGAGGACAGCGCTCCGACAAAGCATTAGCAAAAAACACAGAGTTTGGGGCTCTGACTGGCACAGCTAAGCGTGCAGACGGAAGTTCAATACTTAACGCAGAGCTGAGTTGAGAAGGCAGATTGATGTCCCAGCTTTTCACCTTCAGAGATCAGAGCTTTCATCTAGATTAGAAATGGAAAAAATGTTTTGGAAATAAAAATAAGCTGGGCCTGTGAATGACAATCATCTTACAACCTGGCAGAAGCCTAATTCTGATTAGCAAGCTTTCTGCACTCCTTTGAGTCTTGTTGCAAGTCTGCAATTGACAGAAAAAAAAAATCTGGGACTAATCAAGTCAGCTAAGAATCTCACACAATCCAGCAGTCAGGTTAAACAGACATACTAAGATGTTTCCCTGAAATAAAAACAGGTAAATTAAGGTAAATATAAGGAAGGAGTCTGGAAAATACTAATTTTGTTCCTTTCATGGATTAAAGTACCGCATAAATAATAACAAAAATAAGGTCATTTAACCACAGCGCATAACTGGACAGGCTCAACCCACCTAAGCATTTGGCTGGCAGATGTTAGAGCTGCAGGTACAGCGTCAGAACCCAGACACACCACCTTCCCCCTCAGCTGGCTGTAATAACCTAACCCATGCTAACGACTGTGCCCTTGCACATTAATCTTCCTCTTCACTTTTAATGCCTACAGCAGCACTCTGGACGTTTCTGACAGACCCCACGGTTCCAGGCAGTAACAGATGTCACACAGCAAGTTACCTTACGTGTCTCTTGCAGAAGATAAAAATACCTTCTGTAGAGGCCTTCACTACCATAACCTCTAAGCATTCCTGGTGCCATCCCCAAGCACGTCAGCTCCGGTAGGCTGTACGCAGTAGTGGCTGGGAGAGCTGTCAAACCCAGATGAACTAGAGATAAGGTGGCTTCTCCATTAGTGGCTGTTAATCAAACAAGCACCACCCCCTGCAAGCCTCCAGATTTTAGTATAAAATCTAAAGCAATGAAAAGGACTTAACAGAAAGTGTTCTCTCTCCAGCCCTGCCAATCAATAATCTACTTTGTGCAGTTCACCTGGAGCCTATTTTTAAAACTGTGTTTTTACAGATTACCGGTCAGAGAGAGACCAAATGGTTTTCTTTCCTAACATACACCTTAGAGAAGAATGTTTGCACAAAGTTGTAAAAAAACATGGTGGAAATACAGCAAATAGCACAAACTAAACAAATTATATACTTAAATATTTTCTTAGCATTCCAGAAAAGCAGCAGATTCCCTTTTACGGAGGAGGCGTGCTGCAACGCAAGACTGTGCTCACAGCAGAGCTGGTTTTTCTGCAGTGCTTTGCTTCAGTGGAAATACATTCTACAAAAAGGCCTCTCAGCGTAGCCACAGAGCCAGGCTCTTCACGGCCTGAAGAGGCATCAGTGTCCTCCTTGCATGGGAAAGTATTTTAGGAAAAAGCTTTGAGAGTCTGATGTTGCATAAGCTGCATTAAATGAGCCTATATACACTTTATTAAAGAGCCAAACTCTGCAGTACAGAAACAAGTATCAAACAGAAAGATTGCTCTTATTCTATGACTGCATATCAAAGAGAATCCTTTCCAAGAGGGTAACAGATTAAAAAAAAAAAGGACATTCAATAGTGAATTTTATGAGAAGGATAAAAACCAGGTAGTTCAACAGATTCCTGAAATCCCAGTAGTGGTCAATAAATCGACTTCTGCTTCACATTATATGAAGAGGCTGTACTTAGCAAATCACTGTGTAAGCTGCCTCAATAACAGCACTCCTGCTATCAAGTTTACTTGCAATGATTCCAACAAAGAAATTAATTTCTTAGATGACAAGAAAAGGTTATCTAGAATGGGGAAAACACAGGAGACAAAAATTTCCACTAATAAAACAAATATCAGACTCTGAACTGAATTTGAAGCTCTCTTTTTTTTTTCCTCTGAAAGATTTGAAATCCCTATAGCCCAAACACTAGAGCTACAAAGAAAACATCCTACAAACTGCATTTCTAAAAAGACACAGAAAGCATAATGAACTAGATCTTTTTTCAGCATGTGATTCACGAAAGCACCCCCGTGCATGCTGTTCCTCAGGCAAGGCCCATAACAAGAAAATATACTTACACTGCAATCAAAGTTCTAAACTTCAAAGCAAACCTTACTTTGAGCTATTAGCTGATTTACTGCTCAAAAACTTTAGTACAATGTAAGAAAAAAAACTCTGCAAGAGCTTTCCAGATTTCAGAATTCCTAAGAATGAAGGTGCTTCTCATGACTTTGTCCAGAAATAACACACATACCTTCCCAGTCTCACCTTATTGATCTGTTTATCCCCAAGAGACATTCGAGATGTATCAATCACCCAACTTGCTTTCCAGGGGAAGTTTCATAAATATTTCCATGAAGGGAAACCATTTTACTCTACAAAACCCTCAATACCTCTTGCCATAATACACAGCCTTCAGTTACTGTTCTCACTTTATTCTCCCCATACTTATGTGGAGAAAGTGAACAAAGTTACATGTTTTGTACACATGCCAACTGGAAGTTGGCCATAAACATAAGACAATACAGAATTTAGAGTTTGAAAGTCGTTATACAAAGCAGTGGATTACCTTCCTCTACTTCCTCAAGTAGATCTCTAAAGATCTACTCCCACCAGTTGTCTTAAAGCAGTTCAGTCAGACATCCAAGAACTATATGATCTAGATATTGGCATCAAACAGTTAGCCTCTATGCCAGATGGATTGATTACAGTACTATACTTGCTTGGTCAGTTTCTATAGATTTGGTTTTAGCTGTTTGTTGGATCTCTATTTCACAGCTTCAAAGATTAACATCAAGATATTAAATCAATTATAAAGCCAATGTAGTTTACCGAAAATAATAACCCAAAGAGATTTAGACCCTCAGCTCCTATCCCACCTCCATCGAGCCACAGATGCCAAAATCTGCGACAAGGCCTTCAAGGTCAAAGTCAACCACTTAATGCTGTCGATCTGGCCTATTAAGCAGAGGACCTCTAGGAAACATCATGCTGATAAAGGATTAATGCGAGCCGAAGTCCCCCAGGAAGTCATGCGACTCTGCTGCTAGGACATTTATAAATTAAGTGAGTAGCTTGAACTAGGTCAAACAGGAAAGAGTTAAGATCTAGGTTTCAATTTCCATGGTGATTCGAAGAAAAGACCTTGTCTGAAGAGCTGTTTGGACCATTAATGCTCAATTTTAGCATCCTTTGGAAAACATGGGATATTTGAGAGGACACAGAGAAACTATAAAGCTGGGGGGTTTTCCTCTTTGTGTTTTTTTAAATCTGGTGACTGGAGTAACTGTAATCTTGTCTGACCCTGATCTCAGAGTAACAGAATGGCCAATACAAGACTCTCCCCAGAAAGAAATCGAGAGGATAATACACTATTAATGACATGAACTTTCAGAAAATACATTCGTGGAGTAGCGCGATTTTTAATTACAAGCTTATTGCTAATTAATAACACAGATATAGCAGATTTTTGTAAGGCAGTTGACTTGATGCAAAATGACATTTGATTAAGAAACTCAAAATCAACATGACACATCAAGCAGGCTAGAGACTGATAGGCCTCAAAACGTAATTGCAGATGAGGCCAAACACTAAATAAATGTTTCCAGCTTATTTCAATTAAATATCAACACAAAAGAGAACGGTTTATTTTATTTCACCTTCAGGAGATTGACCCTACGTTATTCCGCAGTTTTGTCTATGCTCTGAAGAAGCACAGGACGACTACTGAACAAATTTACAGATTAGCAATAAAAAAACAAGGATCAGTGGTAGGAAGCCACTTGGTTTGCCTGGTAAAGAAGAGTCAAGCAAATATCATAGTTTTTAATATAACTAAATGTAAGAAAACATGCCTAAGCCACACTTGCAGGTTGGAAGCCTATTTTGAAAGCAGGCATTCTAAAAGGTCACTGTAGAAAAACATTTGTAGGGAGCTTCCACAAGATACTGTGGGTAAATAGGACTATGGAGATAATTTTGCTTTCAAATTTCCTCCAAAGCTAAAATTACACAAGTGAGGCTTAGTCAGAAAACAGCAGACAACAGCTGGTGGCAGGAAGGGCCACATGCTGTACTGGAGGCAAGAGGGACCTGGGAGGCTGGCAGGGGCAATAATCAAGAGCGTGAGTCTGGTGCCTCTCTGCCCCCTCTCCCTCTTCAGCTGAGGACACGCAAGGCTACGGGGGAACGCTTGCTCTGTGAGGTTCCAATTTCTTCTGCTTTTCCCCATAGCATCCAGATGCGAATTAAAACCTCGGGGGAAAACAAAACAACCACCAGCAAAACGCACCACAGGAAACACCTAGTTACAGAATACACTATTTTGTGTGGGTTGGGAACTGACCTAAACCATAAAGGGAGAGAATACATAATGACTGAGGTAAGGCACAAATGCATAGCCTCTCCCGGGGAAGGTGGAAGGACTTCACAAATAAGCAAGTAATCACCCGAGGAACTATGGCCAGAGGCACATGAGATGTATTTTCCTGTTTAAACAGACTACTGAAGAGCCAATTGCTTCAATCTTGGCCCAAGATGGGAAAATAAGCCAGAGCCATTGGTGGGAAACTACACTGTAGGATACAATAAACAAAAAAGAACCACCCTTGCATCCTTTTGTACATTTCAAGTTACCATTAGCACCTCAGAGTAAGTTTCTCAAGGCTCTGAGCACCTACTGTGCTGAAATGCTCTGCCACATGTCAGCCTTTGCTCTTGCTGGTGCTGACCTTGTTCCCACACCACTGTAACAAAACCCAGAGTGGGGGAGACTACTTTGACCTTGCTTGACATCAGCTTTACTTCAGCAGTTACTTCAATATAAGCTCATAGTTAAAGCCAAACAGAAAGCTACCATCAGTTTAACTGGAAGAGAGGTAAGGAAGTATTGCAGCTTCTCATGCCTCCCTTGAAAGTTACATTGGATAAACCTCAAGCGCCTGAAAGACCATTAGGAACCAGTTACAATGGTGCACATCTTAATTCCAATCATAGTTCTCCAAGTAACATCCTCATGTGCCCATAACATACATCCAAGCTCTCCTCCTTCCTCTTGAACCTTGCCTTTGCAGGTACCTCCAGGAAGAGGAAAGAATTATCTGAGAAAGCTGTACTCAAGAGGAGCCACTCACATAGGGTACAAGTAAACATTTTGTTTTCTTCAGCAAGGAAATTCCACCACTAAGTTTCACAGCTTTTCTTCATCTGTTGTACAGAAATACCATGCAATGCTACGATCTTACTCACCTGTTCCAAACCTACTTGGCAAGCACTCTGGGATCCCACCCAGCTGCTGGCCATCCCAGGACAGGAGGCATACCAAATGCATCCAGAACACCAATCTCACTAGGATCTTATATCAAAAACCATCCCACCAGGCACTTTCAGCTAAAGCCGCCTTCTTTAATGGCATTGTGTTTAGCACATCACACGCAGCCAGGCAGCTGAGGACTAAAGCCACAAAAACTCGAGGAATGGAATATGGACAGCATGAGGATGCATAAGGAGCACGACAAGGCAGAGGAATCGCACCCCTGCCTCCTGATTCCCAAACTGGGGCTTTAAACACTCAAGATTAAACTGTTCGGACTCAATGAAGTCTCCTAACAATTCTGAGCAGGGGACAGAGAGGTGGCCTCTGTCAGCCACCGGGCCCACCGATGGGATTCCTCAGACTCCCACCCTGAACCTTGTGGAACAGCTGGGCTGCAATTCTCTGTCAGGCCAGGTACAACATGGCTTCAGCAGCTGTGATTAAACAATAGCTCTGGTACAGCATCCTTTAATAACACCAAGGGGAAATTTCTGCTACATGAAGTATTACCACAACAGGACACCTAAACATCTCCAAGGCAAGTTTCTCTCAAGAGCCCACGTGCCAGGACCCAGCTACGATGAAGATGTCTGTGGTTTCCTATCTGCCACCTGCCTTCCTCCAGCATCAACACACTGCTTCAGAGTCCAAGGGGACACTCGAACAAAGCTAAAGGGACAGCAAGGAATCAATGGCAAACAAAACCAAATAGCTTTCAAATGATTTTGGACTCCAAAAGTGAGAGTTTATTATTTTTAGACTGCATACAAGCAGCTCAAGGTGCATTTTCTTTCGTCCCCATGGCAGTAGTCAAGTGAATACACCTGCCTGCCTCCCTTCTGATGGTAAACAGAAGGTCTTGCATTCAAGTTACAACATGGAATACTTCAGAGCAGCCCTGTGCCAAAATAGCACATTTCTGAGGGATGCAAAGGTATTCAATAAAAAGCTTTTAAAGGCATATTTTTAAACTTGCAGCAGGAAAGCTTTTCTGTGTCAAGACAGTAATTCTTTTAACAGCATTGATCAAAATGTCATTCTTTTATGAGTGTACAATACCTTTTAATGGCATACAACAAGCCATTAGGGTTATACACCTCCGTACAGCAGACAGCTTACTGGAAAATCGGGAACACTGGCCAAGATACAGTCACTAGTTTTTATGCTTTTAATAAGGCAGAATTTCACCATTTTCCCCAGCTCTACTTCACCCTATACCCACAAGTGAAGTGATCCAAATATTAAGCCAAACTTCTCATCACTTCCACCAGAGCTACTTTCACTGTAACCCACTTCTGTTTCCCCAAGAAATACCCCTCATAAATACACTGAATATTCTGGTTTTCTAAGGTGGGATTCTATCACCAAGGTCAGATCTGCTTTGTTTTCCTCGGTAGCGATTGCTCTTCTCCCCAAATCAGCACTGACCGAGGAATCAAAGGTGGGTGAATTGCACATAATGGTTTTGATAATCAGAAATGGGAAAAACCCACCTGCCCTTTCCCAACGCTCTGAGGCCTGGCACAGAATCTGTCTGCAAGTCATCCAATTCTTTTCAAGTGCTCCAACCCTTCAAAAAGGGTAAGAGCACTGGTGATTGCATTTGCTCTGCTTGAATGGAAGGCAAGCACAGACTCTCTGGATGCATTCAGCAGCACTTTACAACCTTATTTTAGCCACAAATATCAACAGGAAAGGGAATGATTTCTGTCAACCTACCTTCAAGGGTTTTCACATTAAGGGTAAGAGTATTTATTGAATTTCATTATCAATGTAGCATTGGTAGCAGCAAAAGAACTTTATTTCACTCTCTGAAATACTTATGGATAATATCAAGATCTTCTCAGCTACTTTTCAAAGCGTATCTAAGCCATTGGTATAAGTAATGAAAAAACAATTCCCAATGAAATCAGAAGGCAAAAATGTAAATCAAAGAAATGAAAACTGACTGGAAAGAGGAGACAAAAATTTGAGGCTCTAATATCAAAATCTGGAGTGAAATTAATTACAATGAATAAAAGTTTAAGGCGCTGCTTTTCTCTTACCTGATCATTTCTGTAACACAAAGGCAGCTGTTGTCCCTGTGATGTCCAGTTGCGAGGCGGCTGCTGCAAGTCTTCTCAGTCACAGCCATCACATCTGGAATTTAAAATCAAAGTTAATATTTTTTTTCTTTTACACAATCTTTAAACATACATAAGCTCAACTCGGTCAGAGGAACTCGCGCTACAGAAGATGCCAGTGTCTCAGACAGAGCACCACAAAGCCAGCGGTGCTCGTATCTGCCCCACGGTTGTTATTAAAGATACAGGCAGGTACAAAAAGGTGTCCTCCAAGAATCACCGGGTGACCCACGAGGAGCATGGTTTCGATAGATGGTCCAACTGGTTCCTCAGACCAAAATCCCATCAGAATGAGACACAACTCACACGTACCACTCACAAACCTAAGCATGCTGTGTTCACATAAGCACACCACATGCTGGCGAATGTTATTTTAAGAGGCAAGGTGCAAAATTTCAGGTAGCCTCTGAAGATGAGGACGACCCATCTGAGACACAAGGGCTCTGCTGCTCCCGTGGCAGCCGTGTACAAGTAGCAGGGAGCAGCGTGCGAGAGCCTCTGCCCCATGTGGGCTTCGGCTCCTCTCAGTGTACTTACCAAGCCTGTCTGATCATTCACTGTGGGTTTCTTACCTAGTTTGAAGCCACATAGCTTATAAAATAAAGACTAGAATATTTTCTGGAAGGCAATTTAACAGGAATATAAATGGTCTCTGAAGCAAGCTACACAAATTTCATAGTTAATAGGGATTAATTTCTCACAGCTACATAACCGAGTTCAGAGGTGCTCCTTCATGGCTGTTGTAGTTGAGAGTAAATACACAGCCAACTACATGCCTGGGGTTTTGTTTTGGTTTTGTTGTTGTTATTTTCTTTTGTTTTTTTGGGTTTTTTTTTGTTTTTTTAAACAAACAGATGATTTACTGGGTTACCTGATGTACATCAACCAAAGAAATTGCATTTTGCAATAGCAATTCATTTCTTGTTGACCTACAGTAGATTCTGTAAAATGAACACCGCAGCAGGACACGGGAGCTGCTGCTCCTGTCCCAGAATGCAAAGAATCAACCCATGAGCTCGCTCCCTCCACGCCTGGTACCAGGAGCTGCGTTCTGACCTGGCACACAGAGGTTCAGGACAGAACAAGCTTTCAACTCTTGAGCACGAGCATTTCTAAAACACAACTGCATCGTAGTGTCCATTTAGAAACAAAACCAGCATCCTGAGCTACACGGTACTAAAGATTTATGTTTCTCCTCTATTTCAGTTAAACACAACCAGCAGGGCTAGGATTACTTTCTGGACACACAGAATGTGGCTAAAATTATTGAACTGTGTATTTAGTTTCCTGGGTAAGAAGTGTCTTTTTTTTTCCCCCCACAGAGCTTGACTCAGTAAAGGCAGCTCCCTATTGCTGTACCTCTTCAGTGATGTAAAACCAAACTAAGGTCATGAGTTGACCAGGTCTAATTCAGCACTTCAGCTTTTAACAGCTTGGTGTTTCAGTTTCAGTCTCCGTGCCCGAATCGCTTCAGTAACAGCTTTGGCAAAGGTTTCTCGGAAACTACAGGTACATTCCATCCCCCTTCCCAGCAAGGAACGGGACCCGACCGCGAGGCGAACGCCTTTGCAGCGGAGCCCGCCTTGGGCGAGCTTTGCCCCAGCTGCTCAAGCCGGTCGCGGCCGCAGGGACCACGACGGCGGCTTCCCGAGCCCGGTCTGCACCAGCAGCCCCCTGCCCGAGGTCCTGTTGGCCGGGCCGCTCCCGCCTGCGAGTGCTTCAGGAAGCTCCTTGGACGGGTGGAAGCCTCCCGGGCACTGACCTGCTGCGCAGCTGGGCAAGAGGAGGATCGTTCCAGGTGCCCGGCAACGCAGCAGCCTTTGCCTCGCGAGGTGAGGAGCCCTGGCGCCGCCACGGCCTCCGCGCCTCCCGGGACGGCGACGGACACGGCCAGCCCAGGGCAGAGCGGAACCGCCCGTGCCGCAAGAGCCCGAGCCAGGAACCGCGACCCCCGGAGCGCCGGACAGAGCGAGGACCTGGTCCCCCCGCCAGCCCTACTTCCTGGGAAGACATTAGTCCCGACGGCCACCGTGACAGTCGGAGCACCGCGCCTGCCGCC
>JANHFX010021866.1:169031-184360 GCA_027560015.1 Chloroceryle amazona | reverse complement strand
CCCCGGCGGGACGGGACGGGACGGACCGCGCCACGCATCGCCCCCACCAGAGGGCGTCACGATCCCGCGTTCGAGCGGGCGGTGCGGCCCGGCCCGGCCCAACCCACCGCCGCCCTGTCCCGGCCGGCCCGCTGCCTCCGCCCTGCTCTTCGAGCACTGCTCCCCGATTCGCTCCCACACCCACAGGGCAAGCTCCCTGCCCTACACGGCTGCACCGCCACCACACCCTCGCCGCGGCCTGGAGAGCCTCCCTGCTGTCCCGGTCCCGCAACCTTGCACCCGGCAGCCCTTCCAGGCTTGCCCGCCTCCCGCATCGACCTGGCCCCAGCCAGCAGCCAAAGGCCCTCGGTGTCCAGGTTTATGCCACCGCGTAATGTTTTCGGCCAAAAGTGGGCTTGCAGCGCTGCAGGGATGCCCTGTGCACAGGCTGTTCACGTTCCCACCTCTGCGATTTGCGGTTGTCCACGGAGGTGCCCCATGTTAATTTCTTTTCCAGATTAAGGGTTGATATCCCAAGGGTTTGGTGGCCAGCAGGTGATCACCACTTCTCTTGAGGAAACTCCCATATCAAAGAGTTTTCTCTGTGTTGTTCTTCTAGACCTCAGCTTACCCCCTGCTTTTTGGGCAGTGCTCTTTTTATTGTATGTGGGAGCTAGTGACTGTTGTGAGGGGGCACTGACAGAAAAAAAAACAACACACCAAAAAAACAGTTATAAATGTGAATTATCTGATCTGATTCTTTCAAAGTTCACACCCCACGAAGCCGCAGAGCAAAGCCAAATGAATGGGAGATAGATGTTTCAATAAGAATCAACTGGCTGTTTGCAGAGCAAGAGGGGGGGAAAAGTGATCCCCTCAAGACAGATCTCATTGCCAGACCATATTGGTAAAATTGCAAGTTACAAATACAATTGAAGCCAGAGAATTTGCCAAATTAAAAAATAAAAAATAAAAAAAAAAGAGGAAAGACTGAAAACAGATGCAAAACAACAAAAAGATGCCAGAATAAAATGAGATTTAGGCCAGTGCTGGAACACACTGCAATCCCTCACCATTCAGGATGATTTAAATGGATGGAAAAGGGATTAAGGTCTAATCCAGCAGTTGCTCTGTTTGAATTAATCTCACAGGAGTCAGTTGGGATAGTTGGGATATGTAGATATTTAGAGAGCGGAAGAAAGAAGAAAGCAAGCAAGAAATTGCAGGATCAGGCCCTGAATATAATCTGAGGAGACTTGAAATAGATCCTTAAGACACACTGTTTTTAAAAGCTGATTATCTGATCCAAACCCTCCCAGATATTTCAAACAGAAAAGGCAGCACTGCTAAACATGCAGCTCTTTCTGAAATACTGAACCCCCAGACTCCCTGCCAATTTTTGGCTGCAGCAGAGGCTGTAGCCATTTCACTCACACTGGCTGGAGCCCTCTCCAGTACTGCAGCGCCTTCCTTGGCTGTGATCTCACTTTCAAATGCCACTGATTTTCTGGGATAGTGTTGTCTATGAGGAGACCGTCCCACTGGGTCTTGGGTTTCCTGAGAGCCTGAGTGATTAAAGAGATTCTTCTTCCTTTTGAACTCAAATATTTTCCAGAGATGCCTTCTCTTCCCTGAGTAGCACTATCAGTCTGAGGTAGGGCACTGAAATACCTACACCAACCCTGCCAAAAACAGCCTTGGATATTTCCAAGCAGTTATGCAGCCTTTAGTAAATCACCTAAGCATAAGCAAACTGGGCTTCAGGCAGTGGAGAAAAAGACAAATCCACACCTGGGGATGAGGCGTACCCAGGGAAGTTTGTGTAGACACTCTGTAAGGGAAGACAAAATAAAGTGCTAGTCCCAGTCCCTAACACATAATATCAGCAGCTTTTTTCTGCAAGTATGGGTACCCTTTGCATGTGCACGTAGGTGTATCCAAGTCAGGAACTAGCTTACGTATTTGGAATCCTATGAATCGCAGCCCAACACTGCAGTCCAAGAACTGTGTACTCATTTTAGCAATTCTGACTATGAATAATGCTGATTTTATAGTTCTCCAACAGCCCTCAGCATCTCCAGGGGGACCAGGAGTTCCTTGCAGAGTTGAGATTGCTCTCAAGGATATTGTCATATTCTTTTTTAAAACCGTCAACATGGCAACATCAAGAGCTGCACTTAGTCCTGCTTCTTTTCCCAAGTAACAAAGTAAATCAATGCAAAAACCACCAAAGACCACGCATTCTAAGAGAAATGAGCCTAAAGAGGAATCTCCTAAAGAGGAATTCTCCTGAAGAGAAGTTCAGATTACAGTACTTACCTGTTTCCTGGGAACTGAGGGAAAGGAGTGAATGGTATCACTCAGGGACAAAGAAAAATTACAAGATGAGAGTGGGTAGGAGTATGAGTGTTTGTTTCCTATGTCAAAAGTAAATCAACAAATGCATACTCCTGCCTTTGTGGAGGCAAAGATATGAACACTATATGACAAAGCCACCTTTTCAAAGACTTTTAGTTCAGGTAAAATGAAAGAAAAATTCCAATGGCCCCCAAAAGTAAATACTTGGCACTGAGTTATCTGAGCTGCGCGCATGCAATGCACCCACTAACAGTACAGAGAAAGTGCTGAGACCTGGGGATGCAGAAGTGAAGTGATGAAAACCCAGTACAGTGGTAATACCACTTTGCAGGCAATGGGGGTCACAGCTGGGATCCCAGACCTCCAGTACGAGCCAAACACTGGGGCCTGGCTTTGCTCTTCAGTGCTATTTTGAGCACAAAAAACCCCACCAACCTTCAAACATCACTGTCTGCATTCTCATTTTTCCAGGAAAATGCTGGCAATTATATTACCCTACCAATATCAATTGTGCATTTGTGTCTGTTTCTGTACAGCTTGTGCACTGGAAATGTGTTTTGGCTTCAGTTCAAATCCACTTCAGTGCCCCCAAAGAGATCTTCATTGTTATAAAGGCTTACTGAGATTGTTTCCAGTTTATACACAACTGTTTCTAAACCCTGGGACCTGTGCTTTTGGTTGTCTATCAGGGAAGAGTGGCAAAGATTAAAGAAGTGCATGCCTTTGGCTGCATACTTTAAAATAAAACAGCCGTGGTTTTCAGAAACCTCTTTTAAGGTGTAATAAATCCGACTTTCTAGATGCCCAAGGCTGTGTTTATCTAAAAGTATCTTGGGGGAGATTGCTATGTCTATTAATCTGTTTTCCTGTTTCCTTACCTCAGGGCTTAAAGGCTACATAAACCAACCAGCTAGAAGGCTGTTAGGGAAAGTCTCCACAGACAAGTATCTCCCTCTGCTTTCTGTTCTTAAGCAACATGCTCCTAGTACAGGGAAATCATTAAAGCTTGTTATAAAACAGGAGGCAGTAGATGAGGGTGATATGATAGGGACAAACCAGCATGATCTCTGTCTTAGAAGAAACCTCAAACCTGTTCAAGACCTTTAAAAGAGTTAACAAAACAGTGGATAAAGGAAAACCAATGGCTATATTTTACTTAGACTTTCAAAAGGCTTTTGATAAAGTTCTTGAGAGGAGACTATAAAAGAAACTTAGTAACCAGAAGGTGAGAGGTAAAGTCCTGCATGTATAGGGGTGGAAAAAAACCCCACAGTTGAGAGAGCAGAAACAAAGAGGTGGAACAAATGGTCTGTCTCAGCAACGAAAGGGGTTACATGTAGGGTGCCTTGGGGATTAAAAATAAGCCATGTGCTTGGAATATTTTTTAATGATTTGAAGACCATGGTGAAGAGCAAAGGTGACAAAGTTTGTGCCATGCAAAATTAGGTAGGTGTGTCAAATGGAGAAGCATGACAAACTGCAGAGGATGAAAAATTGAAGAAAAATAAGATAGTGGATGAAATTAAATACACAGAAGAGAACAACGATGTGTAAAGAACACTACGAACTACTTATGCACATAGGTAGTTTTTTTAATTTCTTTTAAACATCCCAAAGCACATCAGGCACCAGCACTGACAGCTCAAGAAAACTGGATCATGATTATGCAGTGGTAGTTGAGAAAGAAAGTATCAGTCTTTATGAAAAAGTTTAAAAATCAATGAAGACTATAATATTCTGATACTGTATTAGCAGATGGCATCAGCTACATTTGCCTTGGCCATTACATTCAGTTCAGCCCACCTTGTACAAGGAGAAATAAGGAAATGGGCTGCCAAAAGACCCAGTGAGGCTGCGTTTCTTCTCTTTCTGCCCCTGATGATTTTGCTCTTCAGGGGCTAGAAAGGTGTGGGCTCCTGTGGAGTATGTTTTGAGCCAAACGTAGCCAGTTCTCTTGCATGTGGATTTGCTGTTACCTAGAAGAGATGAGCTCATACCACAGTGTTTCCTGTCAGCAGGTAACTAGCAGCTGCCTGTTTTGATTAAACTTCTGGAAAGTTAGTGTATTTGAGACATTTTTTGCTTTCAAACAGGTTGGAAATGATCAATTAGTTCGAAGTTACTAGCCACAGTGAAGGCAGAGGCACGTGCTCCCACGTGTGTAGTGACAGCTGTTGCAAAGCTGAGCAGAAAAAAGCAGCACTAAAAGTTCGTTAAAAACAGCCAGAAGAGTGAAGAGCAAAGTAAACTATGGTAGAAATACAACACACTTTGCTATATTGATACAATATATATCAGATAAATTTAATAAATATCTCTCTAGATATATTGTACTGAGAAGGCCAAGTGGCTTCTCTGTCTTTCCATGTTACACTATAGAAGCTTTGGCACACATTTAAACCAGAGTTATGAAATATATTTTATTGCACTGTAATTGGTTTTGTTTGGCTTTGACATCTATCTTTACTAAGAATTGACACCTAAAATCAATATTTATTTGGGGCTGACAGTTATTACAAGTTAGAGCTTTTGCTCAGACTCAGGCTTTTGGTTATTTTTAACAGTAGGCAAAGAAGCTGTGCTCTGCATCTGAGAGGGTAGGATCCACTGCCAGGAAGCATCTACAATCAAGGCTTAGTCAAAATACACACTACTAGGACAAAATATATGTTACTAACCTCTGGGACTCAGTGCTGAGGAGCATTATGAATAAGTGAGATTTAAAATTATTTTTGATTACTGTATTTAAAGTTAAAATGATAAGCTACATCAAACCTGTTACACGGCAGATAACAACCACATTAACAGACATAGTATAACAACCAATACAGAGAGAACAGGGGAAAGACTCAGGATTAATCACTGAAGAATGAAGGTCATCTCAATCCACTTCAGCTACCTAAAAGATAGGTATTGAACTGTCTCCCTAGTGAAAGGAGAGAGCCAAACCTGCATCCAAGGGACCATCCTTTGTAGGTGTTTATGTGTCCTATTCTCACTATATAATCCCTTCTGTCCACTTACAGCCTTTCTAAAGCAGGGTACCTTAAACAAGGTACTTGTACTGGTTCTGGCTGGGATGAAGTTAGTTTTCTTCATAGCAGCTTGTATGGTGCCGTCCTTTGGATTTGCGTCTAAAACAGTGTTGATAACACAGAAATGTTTTGGCTATTGCTCAACAGTGCCTGCACAGCATCAAAGCTTTCTCTTTTCTCCACTCTGTCCCTAATAGGTAAGAGGTGAACAAGAGACTGGGAGGGTACACAGACAAGACAGCTGACCTGAATTAGACAAAGAAATATTGCATGCCATACAGTGTCATGCTTGCAGTGAAAAACAGGTAGAGAAAGAAGAAGGAGCTTTTTGGCTTCCAAGGTGGCCAGTGCTTGGAGACTGGCTGTTCTGCTTGTGGGACATAGCAATTGATTACTTGTGGTTTTCCTTTTCTCTTTCCTTCACCAATTACCCAAGTTTTTTTTTTTGCTTTTGTACTTCCTCTTTTGTCCCCCATCCTTCTCTGGGGACAAGGGTGAATAAGCAGCTGTGTCGGAGCCTGGCTCTGGACAGGGTCAGCCCACCACAGTAGCAGTAATCCTGTGTTCCTAAATGAAACAGCTGCACATATGAAAGGCAACCCAAGCCAAATGTATGTCTCATAAAATGGGAGTAAAACAACATCAAAATGTGTACTTTTGAGAAAGTAAATCATAGAGAATTAGTGGTGGGTTACCTATATTGAGTGGAGATTTCTGCAGAGCACCTCAATAATATTTTCTGATTCTAACAACCACTGTATCAGATAACCCTTTGCCTATCCAGCCCATGTGCATAGAACAGATTCCTGTCCAGAGTTATATCTATGAAGCTGTATTTAATGTGCTCCGGAGCAATCCATCTGAGTCCTGTGCCCGTGGCAATATCACAGGAAATGCCAACACACAGCACAGAAAATGTCAGCTTTCCACAAGGCAAGCAAAGAAATGATATTCCTTTATGCTATAATATGGTGCCTCATGCAGTTTTCTTGAACATAGGTATTTCCATGTTGCTTCCCGAAGATTTTGAAGGCAGAGAACATGTTAACCTGCTCCACAGGAACATGGCACTTAGAGTCATCAGTTTAGTCGGGGAGACTAATGTCACAGCTTTGATCTGCTATGTGACCAGAAGTAACCCCACATCTCTATTTTCTGCTTTCCTTCACCTATATGGATTATTAATTTGGATTTAAATCCTTCAGAGGGAGAGTATCCTAGGTTCTTTAGCCACCATTGAGGAGATGGCTGACCTCTCTGATGTGTCAGGAAGTGAATGGTTGCTGAGACTCACACAGGCAGTGTACTGCAGTGTGCTGTGGTGGCTGGAGGTCTGAGAGCTGCTGATCTCCCCACAGTCCTACCCCTCCACAGCTAGAGGAGTCTGACTGGGTATGTAATTGGTTCCCATTGCAAAACGCTGTGGTTTGCTTCCACAGATGCTCTTGGTTTTACTTTCTCCCACAGTCTTGAACTAGAATTACTTTCACATCATCCCAGCCTTGTTACTACTGAACTTTTCACAAGCCACCTAAACTTCAGAAAGGCAAGCTGGTGACCATTGTCCTACTAGAGGTGTACTGCATAATTGTTGCTAGCTGTTAATGGAGACAGCTGTCACAGGCACACTTTCCATTTCTGCAGTGTGGTTCTGCAAAATCTGGAGAGAAGGAGGAAGGAGGGTCTAGGGGTTGGCAAACTGCTTTTAGAAGTCTCTTCAATAAAAGTGGAAAATAACTTCTGTGGAGTTGAGACCAAAAGTCCAAAGAGAAGAGGGAGGAGGAGGAGAAAGAAGAGGAGGAGGATTCCAGCCTTGGGAGCAGCCAAGAAGAGCAGCATGTCCCTGGCACAGGAGCAGTGCAGGGATTATGCAGAGCTGCTGGAAGTGAAGCCTGAAAACAGAAGAATAGAAGATTGGAAACTGAGTCCTGGACTGAAGTGGGTAATTTACCTTATTTGAAATAAAAACAGCTTAAGTTGAAGCCAGCTGGAAATTCATCTGACTTGAAGCTGCAAGCAAAATTAGCATAACACTCTGCAGGTTGAAACATGGGGGAAGCAGAGTGAGGGATTGAGCCTTAACAGCTGGCAACTGAAGGAAGCTGCTGCTGCTGCTTCTGCAGTCCTATTCAAAATTATCCCTTAAAGCTAAAACCCTTGCAAGACCAAGCTAGAAGACCCTAATAGTGCCTCCTGGCCCTAACTGCAACAAGCAAAAGAAAAACGGCTGCAGAAGAATAATCATTAAAAGGAATAAAAGTATGACTAGCCCCCCAGATTGGTAGATCATGGTAAATACAAATGACAGACTGAAACATCTTGGCCAGGAGTCTGTCAACGTAAATCAGTGTAGCTGTGCCACTGATTTCCACAGTGAAGCTGGGCCAGTTCATTCCATTAAGAACCCAGATCTTGAATGCAAGTATGTATAGCCTATGTCTGCAAAGTGCACTGTGTTGGGTGGAGGCTGGGAGAGAAGAGCACCATGGTCCACTGTATACATGTTGGAAGACCCAAGATAGCTCTTATGACTTAACTTTGATATCAGAAGCCATGTAATCATAGTGGTAGCCAGACAGGCTAATTCAGCCATGTGAGCTAATGTATCCTGCTGCTGCTGTTAGACTAATTCCAGTCCCCAAGCTAATTCTTGTAGACCTAGCTTGTAGAGTTAGCCTGTATAATTCAGCACCACATTGCATTGGCAAGCCCTTAAGGAGCACGGCTATGTATGTATGCAAGCAAGAGAGCACAGTTAAGTGATGCTGTACTCACAGGCTTTTTTATATTTGGGAATTTTATTTGTCCATGTACTGACAACCAATGATCTAGTTCTTTTCCTAATGTTCACAAACCAGCCTCTGTGTCAGTTAGTGGCTTAATTTGAAAGACATAGTGATTAGTGTAACCAGCTGTAATAGGGCACCAAGGATTCTGCTTCATAGTATTTTCCCTGCACTTACACTAGCAGCAATAAAGACAACCTCTCCTTAATGTTTGAAAGATCTTTTTCAAGCATGGAGATTTTGAACCACTATGCCAGGATGCAATCCCATATCATTGCATGCAGAGTAAGACAGTGTTGTGTCTAAACAGCATCATGTTCTTACTTCAGAGTAATATTTTTTCTGAGGCCGGGGGTAGATTTCCTGGACTACAAATATCACAGGAGTCTTACAGAAACAATCCCTTAAAAAAGATCTGAAATGTGCATTTTTGTACCAACAGTGCAGAGTAATCATTGTGTCATTAGTGTCCTATATATCACTGTTTTATTGAGTTAATCTGAGTTTTGATACAACATCCCAGCGTCTCAGGATCTCTGCTGCATTTACAGGAACAAGTGGATGGGTGGAACGTGTAATCAGCAAGTTCACCGGTGTTTGCAGTGAAGCCTAAACATGAATGAGCCGAGACATGCTTGAAAGGCCCAAGAAAGTATTAGTAAAACCTGCTTAGTGCTTTTAATTAAGGTGCTTGGAGCAGTAACATCACAGAAGTTATCTCCAACTCGAGGAATAAGCACACATCCGTGTTGAGTCAGCTGAAGAGAGCAGTGACAGCAAACATACATTTTCTAAAGGAGGCATTTCTATGTGATTATCTTCTACCTTTAAAAAACAGGTCCTAGCTGAAATTTTGAAACTAGTCATCTACTATATATCATGGATCCCACACCCATAAAAAGAGTAAAAAATACACAGTGGGCTTTTTTTAAAATCTGTTTTTCCAGAAAGAAATACTGTTGCAGACATAAAAGTTTTTCCAGGCTTGCCCTGGGCATTCCTCAAACTACACTGTATGGACAATACACAGTCAAACCCCTGTCTGTCTCTAGGAGATATTCATGCTGTCGCTCCTTGGCAAGCTGGGTTTCCTGTCCAGCCCCACTGGATTTATTGCCTCATTGTGGTGGAAAAAAAATCGAGACCATATATGGGATGGAACAACCAAGATGAAGTAGAAGAAAAAAAAAAGTGTGTATAATTACAAGTCAATTAAGTATAAATCATTACAGGGATAAGAGGAAAGAAGCAGCATGCAGAAACCTGCAAGAAATGCAGGTGTTCTTTGACTTTCTTCCTCCATCCTGTGGATTAGCAGGGCTGAGGAGCAGTGCCTGAACTGGCACTGTGAGCAATCTTCACATCTGCTGCGTGGGATTTCCAGCCATCAACAAGCACAAGGTAGATTAATGGTGCAGCAGCACCATTAAAGAAAGCAGTGACAGGAGGCTGAGATCCTTTGGCCAGGTTGGTTTGTGATTCCATTTTTATCTAGTAACACGTAACTCTTTATGAGGGCATAAAATTGCTCTTTACTAATGTTTTTCTCATTTAAAGGTCAGCAAAGACACAGTGAAAGTTAAAGAGGAGTGCATGGCTCTAATGGGACTGCCGAAAGCAGCCAGCTACCTGCAGAGAAGAGGGACTTAATTTGATATCTCATAAGGGGCAAACTGTGCCTGCTCCTCTGTCTGTAGTGAGGTTATCACAGGCTGTGAGCATGTGTTGCAGGCAGGATGGCAGCTGGGGGCTGCTTTTGCAACAGTGCAGATTTGCCCAGCTCATGCAAGCTTGGTAAAAAGCCATGTATCAAGCCACGAACTCTTTTTTATTCAAACTGGAACACAAGCCAAAAAATGACAGGCCAGAGTCAATCCAAAACAGGGCAAGGTAACCTAGTCCCATTAGGAGTAGAAAATGGCCTTAGCTTATTGAAAAGAGTCACAAACCCAAAGAGCTTTTTTTTCAGATGCGTTGTTCCAGTTCTGACTCAAAGGTGCAGGCAGCATAAAGCATCATGGCTCCACAGTTTACACCAGATCAGCTGCTGGCCAGCGTGTTACAAAAAAACCCTCAAATTGTCAGTCAGTCTGTGCTTCATTATTTGCTTCTTACCTGTTTCTAGTGATTCTATACCAGCTCCAATAGGCGACAGTGCCATTGAGAATCTGCTGATTCAAATCCCTCCCTCCCCAATGGAAAGCCAGTGGGAGGAAAGAAGAAAGAAACCCAACTCGACATTCTATTTTTCCCCCTTCAAATAAAGCCAAAATTGCTTCTTTAATGCACTCAAGGTTTTGAGCAAGGTAGAAAGCTCTGATACAGAACAGGGCTACAATTTTGTTAAAGATAAGCTCTGCAGCAAGCCTGTGAACTCCAATAAATTTGTAACTCTGTTCCCAGTCAGAAACAGAACAATAGCCTCTCCTGTTTAATTGTGGATTGCAGCGAGTGGTTTTGTGCTCAAACCTTCTTGTAATGTAGTCCTCTCCTTTTAATCATCAAAGGTGATCTCTGCCAAAGCAGCTGACAGTTGCATTTGATCAAGTGTAATAGGAACAGTCAGATCTTCCAGGATCCTTGTAGTTACCCATTTTCCATGTGTAATTCCAGTCTATTTCATACAAGTTTAATATGACAACTGTATTACAAAATTACAGGGAGGATTTGGGGTGATATTACTTACTATATTTTTTTTATTATAAAATCTGATCTCAAAATAAAAGCCATTTACTATTCCCAGACCTGCAACTGACCCCCTGTATGACCTTGAACAACCTTTGATATGTAGATCTGTTCTTCAGCTTTGCCTGTCATTGCTGTGAGCTGAGCAGAGCAGGGACTGCCTGGTTTGGGCTCCCAGTGTAACAGCCAGCACAGAGGAGTTTGCACTTAGAGTTGGTGACAGACACCTGGATTTTAAGAGCACTAATATAAATTAGTAGCTATATCCTGTTATATTTATCACAGTATATATGTAACTGTATATATACTCATGCAGATGTGCTCCATGGTGGTTTTAAATTTGAGAATGAGTACTTTAGGGGTGAGGAATCATGATTTTAAAACCAAAAAGAAGCCCCATCCTCCATCCTTCAGTACAACTGCGTTTCAAATAGATTTGCCCAGGAGAACTTCTTTTGCACTTTGCCCTGTGGTTTTCACAGTTCAGTTTACATTGGCACTGGCAAAGCAAAGCAAAATGTCTGTTATTTGTGCCAGCTGCTATCTAGACCCACCAAGGACACTCAGAGGTGTCCGCTGCCTGGATGTAGACCACATCTGCTGGGCAAAGAGTCCATTCTTTATTTTATTACACCATAGGTCGGGAGGAGCATCAAATCGCTTGCACTTGTGTCAGATGTCAGCATTTGGAAAGGCTGGTGGTGGTGGGGAGGGAAGGGCGGAAGACAGTCAAAATGAAAATGGTTTGGTTAATTAATTGCAAGCACTGCTTGAAGGACCGGCACGTATGTTTAATCAGTTGCCTAGTAACAAACGGTGTATGATGTGAATGCTATCAGCCCACGGCGTGAGCAAAGGATGGTCCCTTTCTGTTTTTATCAGCCGCCAGCATGCATACTCTGGGCATTGCATGCCCTTGTGCTCAGAAGGGCTGCTCTGCCACCTCACAAAAGCTGTGTAGTGGCAAGGAGTGCCCCCCATTTTGGCTCTGCCACTTCTGCTCCTCCCCCAGACATCTGAGAGGAAAGACTGTCTCTTCTTACAGGGAGTGACCTTTTCAATGGTGAATCAAATGACAAGAAAAATTATCCAGATCTCCCCTCCCCTCCACCCACCTTTTTTTTCTTTATGAAGTTATCTACACACTGGGAATAGAGCGCAGGCATTGCTGCTGCTCACGTTCTGTTACTGACACCAGTGTCACCATTAACAGTATATATCTTCCATAAAAATGTGTGCAGAGAAAACCAGAAAATCATTGGCATGGAAGCAGAGGCAGAATTAATAAAAAAGTGGGTTTGTTGGTTGTGTTTTGTTGTTTTTTTTCGGTGACCTTAAAGAAGAAAGGGCAATGGAGGGATAGATGCTGGATTGCAGCACATAAAACCAGCACAAGACAAACTGTACAGTTCTGTTTCCTGTAGGTGAAAAAATAACTCATGACCTGACAGCCAACTGAACATTGAGTACTCCTTTGGCGCTAGTTTTAGGAGGGAATTTGACAACAAGAATTTGCTTGTAGTTTTCCACCACCCATACACCATTATGTGAGCTGGGCCTGATAATGCAAGGACACAAAACCCAGTCGCACCACCTATCCATATTGCAAAAGAGAAATAAAAAGGGAACATCCATAAAATAAAAGCTCCCATTTATGTTTTAACATGCCATGACAATGTCTGTGTGTCCTTATCAGGGCTTCCTCTCCTCCCACCCCTCTCTCCATTTGTAAATCCCACTGGATAAAAGACTACATCTTCCATAAAAAATTCCCACCAGAAATCTTTATAAATCCTCCATCAGTGAAATACTCTGCTGTCATGCTGAGCAGAAGCTAATCTAATTAAGATGGGATCTGCTAAATTTAATAGCCTGCTATGAATTTTTACGGACATCTGGTAACTGGAAGGTTGGAACGACTCTGACACATCAAATACACATTGTCCAAATGACCAGTATCAGGCTGATTATTTTCCCTTTTTCGGTCACTTGTAGCTGATATAAGATGCAATCACCCCCTCAGGACACACCCACGTGACTCCATCTCAAATTAATGGGGGTTATGGTGCATACGTGTTGGAAAGCAGAACAGTGCCCCTGATGCTTCCTTTAATGTTGGGTTTTTTTCTTGAATAATGAAGGGTCCGAATATACATGCATTATATTTCATTGTGTATAAATATTGTAAATGGTATAGCAGAGCTGGAGCATCTAATAGCACATTTGTCTTTGATATTTGCAAGTTAGGAACCCAGACTTGACTGGCAGCTTTCCTCAGTCAAAGCCCTACATCATGTCCTTTGGCTTAGTATAGTATTCCCAATGGAGACCAGAGGAGCTCCACCATTTTAATCATCTCTCCCCATCCCAACAGTGAGCTGTTAGCAGGAGAAGGCAGAGGATGGAGGGTAGAGATGTTGGGGTTTTTATCTGTTAAGCTTCTAGTATGAAAAACAGTTGAAACCCTCTAGTGGCCCCAAGAAATGGTGAACTGAGCTGTTACATGTCTGGTCTTGTCCCACGAGACCTTATTTTGCAAAGGGAACATGTTTACAGAAGTGCACATCATTCTCCCTGTCTCCATGATCCACAGTCTGAGAATGCCACATTAATGAGCTCCTGGTACTTTTGTGGCTTACTAACTCATCAACAAGAAAGTGCATCAACATTATGTCCACCTGGCAGATTCCACTGGTGTTAAGCTCTCCCAGACATCACTCTGAGCTGCTTACAATAAAACCACAAATACACACACACATACATAGTTTACACTCATAGTTATGTAATTTTCAGACAGAGCAGACAGCACACAAGGCACAATGCCAAACCTTTCAAAATAGAGAATTTACACTTTAAAACATGTATTTCTTTATTTGCTGTCTTGGTAAAGAAGCCATTTTTCTTAAACTCCCCTCAGCGATCTTTCCCCACACCCATAATAAAGGACTTGAATAAATTCAACAACATACTGGGAGTTGTGTCAACCTGATATGATGAGTTGGCACTTAAAAATTTAATCTCTTTACCATCCACCAGCATTAAATCTGTGTAGTGTGACTTTTAAACACATGCCAAAGACAAAGAAAGTTACAGTGCTGGCTTACAGATTACTTAGGCGCTGGCTTCATGAAGTGGGAACAAACACATCTGGGGCCAAGTGGAGAAAACTGGACTCTGTGTAAATAAAAAAGCCTCACTGAAGTAATATAGATGTTGGTATCATTAAGTTGGAACATCTGTAGTGAAAAGAGATGGGAAATCCAACTGAAAGGTTTAGGTTTGCAACTGGTTCATGCACCACTCTGTGCACAGGATAGTCTGTCTGATGGTCAGTGCAAATAAATATGACAGGGATGCTGCATTGATATACTCCAGGCAGAGCTTTTGCAGTCACCTCCCTGCCTCCCCAAACACCAAGGTGAGCACTGCTGCACTTTCTGAGGAAAAGTGCAAAATAAGAGGTCACCCTCCCCACAGATAACCAAATAGGCCACCTTTTGTTCAACCATTCCTAGGCAGTCAGTTCCTGGCATTAAAAAAGCTGAAGCACCTCACAGTCACAAATTTGCAAGTCAGGGCCCAACCTCCCTTCCTTCCACTACACTGCACTGCTCTCTTCCAAATGTGGATCTCTGTACTCACAGGGGAGCAACTTTATTCTGCAGTTAGGACATTTCATACACTCTTGGCAAGATGCAGTCTTGACCTACTACAGATTAACTATCTGAATTAACAGAAACAGATAGAGTCTGCAAAAGGATGTCTATGACTTTGTTACAGAGTGACACTGAACCAATTGTGTGGACCAGGATGATGTTGGCTATTCTTCCTAGGGAAAATGTGAAATTAACTTATAGTGGTATAATGTGATTCCAGAAATGAGGTATACATCTTGCTTGTAATTTTTTTTGATTATCAATATCCATGTTTGTTGTTATTCTCTGTTCAGAAAGAAATTAGAATGTGCACAGGGCAGTAAAGGTGTACAAATGTTGTTCATTTCGTTGATAGTAAATAAAATAGAATTTTACGTAACATGATCAGAGCATTAGCTAAAAAGTATGCGCAGTTATTATAGTTGGAGGCAATTTATAGACATTCTAAAAGCATTTAAAGGACATGAAAAACATAATATGATAAGTTAAAAAGTCATGTCCATGGCATGTAGTTTATTCTTTATCTTAACATTTGCAATAGGTGATGGTTGTCTTCTATGTCTATGATAGACCATACAATAAGAGGATTTTCTTGCTTTGTAGAAGTTAAATCTGAGTTAGAAGTTACAGACATTTTTGGAAATTCTTATGTGTGCCTTTAAAAGCGAAGGAAGGTAGCAAGGAAGGAAGGAAGGAAGGGGATGGGAAAGAGAGGAAAGGGAGGAAGAAAAGAGGAAAGAAGGAAGGAAAGAGAGGAAGGAAAGAGAGGAAGGAAGGAAGGAAGGAAGGAAGGAAGGAAGGAAGGAAGGAAGGAAGGAAGGAAGGAAGGA
>JANHFX010021866.1:122316-160779 GCA_027560015.1 Chloroceryle amazona | reverse complement strand
ATAGAGAGTATAGAATACACAGTTTTGCTTCTAACCACATAACGATAAACTGGTCCCGGCCCCTCTAACTATGACAAACTTGCCTTATTTACATCTGACCGTGAGAGTGAACCCTCTTACCAGGCACAGGAGGACATAAACTCACTGTCACCAGTAGCTAAGTTGTTCTGTTACCCTGACTGCTCCTGAACCGTCACCATTGTGGTACCATAAAGAATAATGAACAGTAAGCTAAGAGAGAAGTAGAAATCTTCTAATTTCTGGTACAAATGTGCTTTATGACTGGATTAACAAGCTTCAGCATTCTATTTTTGTGGGACCCTTGGTCTATGAGGAGAGATTGTGTGGCTGTAGCATTAAGTGTCAAGGAACACATAAAGGGTAAATACTGCAAACTGAGATAAGAAAGGACATTGTAGCTGCTGAGCCAGAATTAATTATGAAATGCAAAGAAGCTGCAGACACCTCAATATAGAGTCATGAAAGCTAAAAGATACTAAAGTGAAACTCAAATCAGATTGAAAGATATGATGTAAACATACATTGTGTTCAAAGGAATGTAAACCCAGAAATTCCAAAGGACATGAAGCAGTGGAATTAATGTAAATAAAGATGGAATATGGAATAACAGGTTTGGATTCCCAATCTGCAAGGCCCTTAGGCCTGTGATTATTTCTGTTGAAACCAATGGAAATGGTTTTGTTCAAGTGCCTTGTTTCTATTAAAATGTCTCATGTTCATGATATAAGGATGAAGGTGATCAGTTGAAGCTGAGGTGGAGGAGGCGGGTTGTTAACCAGCATGGTTCAACAGATCCTTGTTGCACAGACAAATTATAGGGGCTGTGAAAAGGGATTTGTTCTTCATGAAGGCATTTGGATGGCCATTGGCATTTATTTGCCTCCATTAGTTGGAGAGTTGATATTTAGCATCAGAACATTGAGAGTGAAATTCTTTCTGTCTTCAACAAGATGATTACTTATGTAAATATGTAGTGTGTGAATACAGATGTTAGTGTGCATATAGGCTTCAGAGAAGAACACAGCACTTAAAAGTGAAATTTTTTCTCTGAATGTGGAAGAACATGGTATCCATAGATGGTCTCTAGAAAATGTGCCAACCAAGTCAAATCTTTTCAAGATGGAGGAACTTGCACCACTTGCTATGCCTTGGAGTAAAAATAAGGTACTCCCATCTTGCTCTGATTCAGTGCTTTTCCTAACCACAGCGTTAATCACAGCTGGATGAAAGGACTAGTGCTTACTATGCTACAGAGCTGCTGGAGTCTGAGCAGTGGCCAATGCATTGGTCAGCTGCCTTTCCCATGATCGTCCTGAGATCCTTGGAGCTTTCACACTGTATTTCCTGCACAAGGAAGAAAAGGTTGCCTCTATTTTATTTCACTTTCACCTGTAACAGTAAGCAGAGCCTGAAACAGGTGAAGCTGAGGCAGCACTTAGCTACCTTGTTCAATATACAAAGGCAGTCACTTGGACGAAACCAACACAGTTTTTTGAAATATAGGGCTAGACCTCCAGTACAGTAGCATAAAATCAGATTAACTCCACAGAAGCTAGAGTTATCACCATCTCACAGCACATGCAGTTCTGAGTCTGGCCCACGATGCTTTAAGTACCCAAGCTAAGTTCTGTCTCTGTATCAGTGTATGAATACAGAAAAGGTTTCACAAAGCTTCAAAATAACAGAAGGGCACAGAGTGCTCAGTAGGTAAGTAGAAAAATAAGAGTTTTCCACTTAGTCTTCATTTTGTAATATGTAATCCAGGTCATGAAGGACCAGGCTGAAATTCACACGTATGTTAAGTACGTAGTGCCCTAAGGTGTGTGTCAACAATACATAAATGCTCACTGACTAATCTTTTGAAAAGGAATGGTGATTGAGGAAAACTCTGGCTCAGAGAGAGAAATGCAAATGCAGATCGACCTCATAATAAAAACCTTCTTATTAAACTGTGTTTTATCTTGGAGCAGTCCTTCTTTTCGGAACACATCCAAGCAGAGATAAAGGCATCTTACCATACTCATTAAACTGTGCATGGTTTGATGCAATCAGACTCTGATCATTTGCATATGATCAGTTTAATCTAGTTCTTCCTGTCTCGCACCTATTGTTAATCATGCCTAGACTCCCTCCCCCCTTCCTAATACTCATTCCCCCTCCTCCTTCATTCCTTTGATTCAAGTAGATAAATGAATAGGCATAAGGACATCAACATCTTTCTGAGTGATCATCTGCCTTGTATGCTCAGAATGTCCCATGTTTTGCTGATTATGTCCTGGTTGGCATCCCATATGTTCTTGATAGTCTCTGTCTTTGCTGATTTAGGAAGCATGAGGAAGACAGAGGAAGAATATTGACTCAGGCTGTAAAACCCAGATTAGGTTTACCTCTAGCGACAAATTAAGTGAGATTTGTGTTCTCAACTTATTCAGCATCGTTAGAAAATAACTCTCTGAGTAGCATGTTAAACTGAACAAAGAGACTCCTTTTCTTTCAAGGGCTGAGTATTATTTCTGCATTTAGCTGGCAGTGGTGATATCTGCTTTTATATAATCAATCTACAGTAATAGGGTAACCTGTTTTTTGCACAAGTAGATATTTTTATCTGTTAGGGGCAATGCTCTTTGGGTATTTTAATAACAGTGCTAGAGTCTCTAAGACTTTCCCTCTGAATGGCTGAGGTTGTACTACTTTTTCAGAGAATAATTGCAACCACAGATTGAGTGACTTTGCCCCAGATTTATTGACATGAATCCCCAACCTTAGCATTGTTTTTTACTGTAGGGTTTTCATTTCATTGTTCAGGATACTCTGTCCAGCAGGATCCTGATTATGGCCTTGGGGAGGTAATAGGCTTTATGATTGTGTGAAGAATGTGAGAGCAACGCATTGGGCAGTTCACACAAA
This sequence comes from Chloroceryle amazona, assembly GCA_027560015.1. Classification (NCBI taxonomy): domain Eukaryota; kingdom Metazoa; phylum Chordata; class Aves; order Coraciiformes; family Cerylidae; genus Chloroceryle; species Chloroceryle amazona. Next base: position 157,851 of record JANHFX010021866.1, on the reverse strand, counting down.
ATGTCTGGCATGGTGATTTTTCCATGCAAGGCTGGTGCTGTGCATCTCCTCCTTGTGGAAGAGATGTTTATACATCTATATTAAAAACAGGATCTTTATTTTCAGTTGTTGCATTCTATTCTGTCCATAGCTTTTATATAAAGCCAGCTTTTCACAGGACCAAACTGAACAGGTTGTTTTTGACTATTTCTGCAACTATAATAACATGTCCTCCAAAAAATGAAGATCAGTATCCCAGGAGGATTTGACTTTCAGCAGCACAGTTTTTTTCTTTGGCATAAGGATAGTGACATAAGTGTGCTTGGATCTGTCATTCATTCAACCAACATCACAAAAAGTGAGGCTGATCTTTCCTTTGTAGTGATGGTGACTTGCATGAATTCCCACAGTCTGGAAAGGATTTTGTCATAGACAGAAAGTGGGTGGAAACAATGCAGGTGCTGAGGAAGGGGGTAGAGGACACCATCCAGATTTTATGTTCTTCAATATAACTGCCCAGGTGGTATGTATGTTTTGTGATAAAGACTGTTTTAATCACAACAATACATCCCTGATGATCTTCCCATTCTGTATGAGAAAGTATGGGCTGGTAAGATCTCAGTAAAATGGGATGGCTGTAAAGAGATAATACAGATGAACATACGCATCTCATGCATTAATGTTCGAATTAGTTTCTGCTGATTACATCAGTTTAGGAGAATGTATTATTTTTATTAGAAGTCCTTTTATAGTAGCTTGTGAGTAAGGAAGTCACAGCTTATAGGGTGGAGAAGACGAGTGCTCCTTAGCAAAGGGCTGTCTCTGCTGTGTCTTCATAGCATTCAGCGCATTGGGCTGTGACCTTACCAAGCGCCCTTGGTCATTTCTGTAATTCCAGACAATATGAGAAACAAGACTTAATCTCTGACAGCTTTTTCCATGGGACATGAAGAACTTCATTAACTCTGCCAGCTTTGCTGGAAACAGGAACAATTTTAAACCTCTGGGTGGGAAGGGGAGTATTATATACAATTTCCTGGGAAGGACTAAGGACTGGGTCAGAGAGATTTTAGACAAATTTGAATCAGTTCTCCCCATTAAAATGTTGTTCCTGAAACTACAACATCCTGACATTTTTTCCCTTGTTTGAAGCACAAGAAAGGTTCTTTTTAAAGAACATAAGGATTTCATCTGGCTGAATCCAATGATTCACTGTCAGCAAGAATGTAAAGATGACTATGGCTCCACTAAGCCCTTTTCTCCTGCTAAGGTGGCAGTTTTAGATTCCTTGTTATGACATAAGTGAAAACAGCATTGGAAAGCATGCACTGAAAGAGGCTGATCAAAGGTTTAACAACCTTCAGCACTATATTTGCTAATTTGGAGTAACTGATTTTTCTTAATCTTCATGTTCCTTTTAATTTAATTTATTTTCAGTGTGCAGTTTTTTAGAGAGGAGAGGTGAGGAAGAGACAAGTGAATTAATACACCCTATTAAGAAAGCCTCTGGAGCTAGTGGGGTGCCTAGGACCAGTAGGCATGGAACAGACAACAGGCATATAAGGGTGCCAGTGATTTTCACAGGTATTTGCTAGAGGAAGGCTAACACTGTAGTGCCTTGATCTTCTTTCAGATTTTTGTGGGAGCATATATATGCTTTTGGATGAAGACTCACTTGTGGGCCCTTCTCTTCTAGTCTGTCCCGAGCCTGCTCTCTGATACTCAGGCTTTGTTCCTCTGCTTCCCAGAAGTCTCTCATCCAGCTCCATTACACAGTGGCTATTCCTTCCTCCCATTTCATGCCAGGATAGTAGCAATGGGCACAGCAGTGGGATTGCTCTTTGTACTCAGTCTCAGTGTCCAGCATCACATCAGCTGCTGGTACTAGATACACCACTGCTCTGAGGTTCCAGGATACAGCCTACTCGGGGCAAGCAGCTTCTCTGGGCAATCATTGCATGGTATGAACAAAAAAAGACAGTTTCAAAAACCTGCTGTTTAGATAAACTGGACCATAGTTTTACAATTATGTCAAAAGAAAACACCTCTGGTACCCCTTCATACCCCAGGAAATTGATAGCTTTCCTTCAGAGAGTGGAGGATCATTTGATAAACCACAGCCTGTGTACTGCAGACACAGGATAAAGGAGGGTGAGCGAGTGAAGTTGGACTTTGAAAAATTAAACCAATATTAATATTCTCTCTACATCTAACAGTTGTCATCTACACATGAGTACTAGCCACCAGCATGGAGTATTCTTTATTACCTTTGCTTTTGTGCATGTTAAATTTATCTTTCACATGTGTGGGGAGAGGAAAACAAAATTCAGCCTGCAAATAAATAAGGATTACATAAGGACTATTCTGTTACTCTTTCCTTCTGGTTTTCATTCCTGCTACATGCTCTGGGTTCTTAGATCGTCTGAGAATTCAGTCTTCCTAATGAACTTCATCCTAGAGCTAAAATATGGCAAGATCAGATGGTTTTCTACCAGGGAAGTACTTTGATACTACATCATCACAGTAGGTCATGATATAAAGATTTACAAGCATATTTCTTAAAAATCTCCATCGCTTCCAACGAACTCCAGAAGCCAAGTTTCTCCTCCCTCTGAAAATTTACAAGCAAATTCAGACAAAATGATTTTTTTATAGCATAAGAATACTCAGAGAAAACTTTATTTAACTTAGTATAACTATGGTAGAAAAATGCCATTGAACCGAAGAAGATCTCTTTCAATGTTATCTGCCATATATCAATTAACTAAGGGAGTCTGAATCTCATTACTGAATGGGCAGCCTTTATAATCATTATTCACTAAATACAGATTAAATGGTTTGAAGAAAATAATCATCCTTCCTACCTTTACCGCTGCAGGGGTACCACTGTGCTCAACACTTAACATGTCACACATAACCCCCATTATTCAAGGTCAGGTATCTATTTACCTGGTCTTAATTCTTAGGTCATCAGTGCCGTATCACAGCATTTCACAGAAGTGTGGCTTAATGACAGTACTTTCATTTTTTTCTTCTTCTTGCTTCAGTCTACAGCTGCTGAACATTGGCTTCAGTGTAGATTTTCTGATATACTATAGGAAGAATATGTCATTAGTACTGTATTTGTAATTTCCCTCTCTGGCTTGCTCTCAACCCAGGTATGTTAGAGAGTTGGTCCTAGAGATGTAGGTTTGTGACAGACCAGCCTGAGTTTCTTATAGCAAAGAACCTCCCTGCTGGGCTGTGCTCAGCTGGGACCAGGGCAATAGAGAGAGCCCCACAGCACTAGGAGGAATGGGGACCAGCCAAAGTAGCCTGTGGGTGAGGGGTGGTCTGGACATGGGGCAGCAGGCTATCAAGTCCATCCTGGGTTGTGAAATGGATTTATAATATACACCTGCCCTCCACCAGCTTCAATATATGAAGATGGTCATTAACATAGAAACATAGAAACATAGAAATGTCTGCACTGGAAGGGACCTCTAGATGTCATCTAGTCCAACACCCCTGCTGAGAGCAGGGACATCTTCAACTAGAGCAGGTTGCTCAGAGCTCTATCAGGTCCCACCTTGAATGCCTCCAGGGATGGGGCCTCAACCACCTCCCTGGGCAACCTGTTCCAGTGCTCCAGCACTCTCGTGGTAAAGAACTTCCTCCTTATTTCTAATCTAAATCCACTCCTTTCTAATTTAAAGCCATTGTCCCTCATCCTTTCACTCCAGGCCTTTGTAAACAGGCCCTCTCCAGTCTTTCTGTAAGCTCCCTTCAGGTACTGGGAGGTCACTATTAGGTCTCCCCAGAGCCTTCTCTTCTCCAGACTGAACAATCCCAGCTCCCTCAGCCTGTCCTCATAGGCGAGGTGCTCTAGCCCCCTGATCATCCTTGTGGCCCTCCTCTGAACCCCGCTCCATCAGGTCCATGTCCTTCCTGTGCTGAGGGCTCCAGTGCTGGATGCAGTATTCCAGGTGAGGTCTGGCCAGAGCAGAGCAGTAGAATCCCCTCTCTCGATCTGCTGACCCCACTTCTTTTGATGCAGCCCAGGATGCAACTGGCCTTCTGGGCTGCAAGCACACGCTGGCTGCTCATTGGTTTGGAATCTGTAGGAATTATTTCAAATGAGAAGTGTCAAGAAGAGGTTTCCAGCCATGGAAGTAGTATCTCATTGCTGTTCTGTCACCAGGAACATCTACATTTTCTCCATTCCATGCATCACCTAACATATAGTACATTTAAAGAACATCCTGGCATCATTATATAAGGAAATCTGATTATTTTTTTGTTTTCCTAATCCACAGCCTTTCTTCTACGAGCTCAGAAATAAATCACTTATCAAATCAGGAGCTCTCTGCATGTCTGGACTGGAGATTTTTCATAGAAAGTATAAATAGCTCCTTTTTTTTTTTTTTTTTTCTCTGAAAAGCTGTGTCCTGTTGACTTATATGTGCACTTTTTGCACAAGTCTATAGTTAGCATGAGCTAAGCAAGGTCAGACAAGGTCAGCTGTTGGACGAACAGCCTTTAAGGTAAATTTACCTAGTAGAGAAAGCAGTACTGGTAATTCTAAATGTGATAAAACCTCTTTTTTGGGGGGTTGCTACTGGTGAAACAGGTGAGTCGGGGCAGTGTGAAAAGTCAGTCTACTACTAGAGGACTCAGTAGTTAGAATATTTGGAAAACAAAGTGGGTTTGGGCCACTTGTGGTAATAAAAGAGCACTGGATGTGTTAAGGGGGCGGTGATGATTTAATATGAGCAATCACATTCTTCCTGCCCTGTGATCCTGCCTTGTGAGCTGCACAGCTCACCACCACTCATATGTCACTACATCCATTCTAGTGCATTTGTTCTTCCAGTAAAACTCTCTCCCAGGTCTATTCCTTTAAACAAACCTCAGATTACCATCTTTTCCAAGGTACATTTCACTCTCCAAATGATTTCCATTGTGTATATATGAAAATGCGGCAAGATTGAGTAGTTTGTCCTACTAGAGTCCACAATTTCTTCTCAAGTTTTTTGAAGAGTAAGCTTGTGTTTGGAAGTCATAGACAGAGGAATGCAGAGAACTATTAGAACAGTTGCCACATGATACCACATCTTGCAGCCATGCCCCAGCAATGGATAACATGGACTATGTATATTCCCTTCAGTCTGCAGTACTGAAATATCATTCATACTGATATGGGGTGAAAAGCACTAAGAAAATGTGGGATGTTATGAGAAATGCATTAGCCCTTTCAAGTTGAAAGTCTAATATAATATGTATTTTAAAGTATAAAACTATTGCATCATATATATACTGTCTGTCTACTTTGGCTGCTGCTGCTATTCAGTTTAGTCTAAATCATGAAAATCTGAAATCATATTCTTGTTTACAGCCATCTTCTCCTCCATCTCACTCCCCTCCCCATTTTTCTCTCTAAGCTGCTTGAAAACATTCATTACCCAGCCCTGGAGGTGAAACTACTCAGAGAACTTCAAGGTTATGAAATGCAAAAGCTTGGCTTTATTTGTCTCACAGTCAGAAAAAGCAGTACACAGGATGAAAACCTCTGTTATGCAGCTCTGCTAACACATAAAGGAAGCTTTAATTGAGTTTAAAAAACAAGTGTATTTTTACATAATTAAGAAATAAAAAAACCTCCCCACAACAATGTTGAACAAATAGTGGTGTTGTTTATATCAATTTAGTTGAAAAGTTAAAACCAAAAAAGGAAAAAAAAGCAACCAATGGCCAAAGCAGATAAATAACATTCAGGGTGCTACTGTATTTTTGATAGAAAAGCAAAACCATGGGTAAGAATTAAGTGCTCACTGCAAAGAAGGAGAGACATTTGAAGTTATCAAAGAGAGAAGTCTTGATGTCAGTAAGAAAGAGGAATCTTGTTTTAAAGGCTGGTCAAAGATTTTACTTTGGAATTATGTGAATTTTGAAAAGTTGCCCAAAAGAGATAGAGAACAAACCAGAGAGTTCAAGAGCTAACAACTATTAAAAACAAAAACAAAAAAAAGCACCCAAACAAATCAAAACAACAACAACACAACCAAGGAATAATTAATGGGATCTGAGCAATAGATAGGATAGGAATGTTTTAGGGAGCTGAACTTAGAGATCTGAGGTGCTTTGTCTTCAATTGCTGGTTAAGTCATTAGGACTCCTACTTTTCTTTTTAAATCTTGTAGCAGTTTGCTCAGACATTACAAAAGAAATTAAAATAAAAATTCCACTTTTCTCTTTCTCTAACCCTGGGTGGTGCATGAAAAACAATACATATTTATGTGTGCAGAGTTGTCAACACGTTACACAGCACTTGTAAGCGCTATCCATATTCAGTGATATGGTTGCACAATTATAAAGCACAAGTGCTTGCATCTCTCTTGTAGAAGTACAGTAGGAAGCTGTTTGAAATATTGCCACAGCTACTGCACCTGAGTGCATTTTTATGCAGCCCTCTGTGTCAGTAATTTGCCCTTGTGCTCTAATAGTGACAACAGTTAGATGCACTGAGGTGTGCCAGAAATTATACCTTATTAAACCACAGACAAACTGGAAGTGGAGTCAGAGTCTGTTGGGCCTGATTCCCACAGTGCACCTCTTGCAGGATGACCTTGGCTTCTATGGGGATGGCTCGAGGCACTCAGCCCTCTAAGGGGTAGAAAAACATTAAGCAGTTTCAATGCCCACGGGCAATCATATTGCAAACTTATTACTTGTAATTGACACTGTACACTCCAACTTCCCTGAGTGCTTCTCCTGTTGGTCCCTAGGTGTGGGTTGCCTTTGCTTTGGCTGTGCAAGCTGCTGGCAGCACAAACTGCTCCCCAGGATCACAGCCCTCCTCGGGAAGGCAGCTGCTGGGGACTCTCACAGCACAGGCAATAAATAATAAGGATCCATTTGGGGCAGATGTGCCAGCTGCTATGCACAGACCTGGGTGCAGACCCTGAACTGCTCTGGAGGGTCAGGCTTGGATTAAGGCATAATAACAATCAAAACACAAAACACTTTGACAGTGAAACTTCCGACAGGGACAATATAAAATGGCTGCCGGCAATTGCAGAGGATTGGGCTCGAGCCAGGATACATTAAAATATTTGTAGTAGCCCCGGAAAAAAAAGCAAACTGACGATTTCAAAAGATGGAAAGGGGCTGTGCCTGTTTGCTTCTGTTGTGGTATATGAGTGTGTTCATTTTTAGTGAAATCATGTACTTCCATCATTTCCTTGATGGCTTGATTTTGGGAGGATTTCCTGATAATTTGTGCCAAATGAAACTTCCTTTAGTTATCTCCCTGCTGTATCTTCTAATAACTTGCCCTGTTTTCTAGCTCCAGTCATGGCTGATGAAACTAGATTAAGCTTCCAAAATTACACTGCAGTGAATCAAGGCTAGAGGAAATAGCAAGAAAGAATTAAATATTGTCCCTGTGCTGTGCTTCAGCCAAGCTGAATCCAAATCACTGTTGAAGTAGAGCTCTCAGAAAGCTGTTCTTAAGGTTAGCGGGAGAAATTCCATCTTCCCAACACATGGTGGTTTTGGTCAGAATGGGAAGTAGAAGTCTATTTTGAGACAGTCTGTTTTCCTCATATTCCAAACTAGATGGAAGAGGGAAGTTTTGCAAAGCACATGAAAGTCTTTTGCATGACTGCCAGCCCAAAAATGCCCAGGAGAGGAACCACACTTGAGCTTCTCTATGGGAAATACAGGAAAATGCCATGGAGGCAAAGAAAAGAGCTCATACTTCACCTAGTTAATTCTAACCAGATTTGGGTTGTGTTTACGTGTAGCAAGGAAATAAAGTTCCTTGGATTAAACCACTAGATTGGTTGCTGATTCAGAAAACATTGACATTGCTAAACACCTTCATCCACATGGTCCTACACAATGTCTTGTGGAGACATTTTAGTGAGCTCTAAGTGAACTAATTCAACACCAGAAGTAATATTCCCAGCACAGGACAATTCTGCCCCTCAGGGAAGATAATTTCCTGGCAAACAAGGTCTTTCCCCTCTGCTGTTCGGTGCAGGGCTCAGAGGATGCCTCTATCATTGCCTTGGACTGAAACAAAATCCAAAACTCCCTGTGAGGACTGCTGTGAGGGCATTACTTTTTCTGCCTGTGCTCTTACCCAAGCTTCTGGACACACATAGGAGTGACAGGAAGCTGGAAAGCCATGGCATAATTTTTCCTGCAAGTTGCTGTTTGCACTCTCCTGGTACCAACCCAGTCTGGTGTGACCACCAAACAGTTGTATACAGATAATCTAGAAGTTTAGTTTTTGGATCTAGTAGTAACACCCATTGTCAATGCTATTTTTGGATTCTTTCCATGTGGCTATTATTGGCTTAAGGATTTAGATTAAGCGTTTTAAAATACCTTGGGAAACCAGTAGAGAAATCAATTGCTGAAGGGAATGAGAAGGCTCTACTTCTGGTTCTTAAGAACAGGCTACACAAATGTCTTTCAAGGGTAGTTTAGGTGTCATGGGGCCAGTCTAGATGACCTCTTGAGAAGCTACAGCTGTAACTAATACCAAAGCTCACAAAATTTGTACATGTGCCAATATAGCTCACCAGCAGTTTAGTCATAGCGTTGGTAAACACATTTCTTTGGAAGAACTGCAGCTCACTGTGGCTAAGCCATCACACAGAGTCTGGAGTGTAAGCTGGTTACGTCTGTCAATCTGAAAACTCATCACACCCACATGGAGAGGCTGTGAGGTGTTCTCACCTGCTTCTAGCAAGGCACCTCCTCCCAGGGCATCTCTAGGGATGGTCATGAGGAAATGGCAGAATCATGGGAGGTCTATCCCAAATTCCTCTCAGCTCCCTGGACAGCTTTGGCTGAGAAGAAAAGTCTTGTAACATATTCTGAAAGATTTAAAGATTGACTTTCTCCCTTGATGAAAGTAACTGCTGTGCAATGGTGCTGCATGAGGGATGTCTAGGGTGGGTCTGTCTGTCTGGGCTATCTTTGGTGTGCAAGAGTCAGCATGATGTCCAGCAACTACCAGAAGCCTTAAGCTCCATTTTCTCTAAATTTTACACTCCTATCAGGAAATAAATCCCTCTTTGATCAGGGGTGGAATTGAAAAGCTGGCAGGTCACTGTCTTCACTGCTGCACCTGCAGATACAAATTCACTCAGTTACTGCATAACTGTGTGTGTCATAAAGGGCATCAAAGGCCAGAGCCTAGTTCAAAAGTCAGAGAATCACATAACTTGTGGTAAGAGTGACAATAGGCCTGATCTTGCTGGTCACGTGCTCAGAGAAGATAGAGGGGACAGAGGTTCAGTGGCAAGTACTTACTTTATCTTGGTCGCAATACTGATAAGATCTTCTTATAGTTCCTTCTCTATGTAACTGCACCATTCACTTAATATTGGCCACCATTCTCCTAACACCACTCAGTTTCTACTTTTTCTAATGAAGGAAAACATTTTTGCTTTCATTATGTTAAGTCCCAACAGTGTTAACAAGCCCTTTAAACTGCAGCAAATCCTCTTTCTGTTTTGTGGGACATCTAGTACAGCTTTGGCAGTAACAGAAACAGCAATACTTCTCCATATGGCCAAGCCTTTCCTGCCACCTGTACTCTAGGAGCACATTTGTCTGACACAGCATCCTGGGGAGCTTTCAGTGAAAACACAATCACGTCATACAGTCAAGCCCAGAGTGTCCAGATTTGGTTTGGCTCACCAACAGCCAGCTGTTTCCAAGGAGTTTCTGTTCATCCAGAGCCAGACTGGACTTTGCAACAGTGTTCTTTGTAAAAGCAAGTAAGAAATTGTTACAGTAACATTTTCTATGTATCCCATCTACTGCAGATTAACTACCATGTAAGAGGATCCTTGGAAATATTCAATTGCAATTTTCTACTGTCTCATGACAGAAGCTAAATGTTTTGTGTGTGTCTGTTATTTCACTGAGAGGATTTGATATATTTTAGAAAAGAACAAATACCAAAGTCCTGATTTAGATTTGATTTTTCCTCCATTTCCAGATTATTCATATTTGAGATTCTCATCCATACTTAGCTCAAGGATCAGTGGGGCACCTTAGTAATTGTTAATTAATAATTTCTTCTTCTCCAAACCATCCCAATTTTATCATTTTTCTAAGCCAATTTCTACTCTGATCCACTAACTTCACAAGAGAAATAACATTCATGAACAAGTTCATAGCTTGTTCTAAAGTTGGGAGCAAAATGGGACAATAAGGTAACACTGTACTTGCATGGGATGGATGGCAGGAGACCAGCCAGCTCTGAAGAGGTAAATTTAGTCAGGAAGAGTTCTTTGAAGTCACATTAGGAAATTAATCTACAGTTGTTTTAAAGGATTTTTAAAAGAAATCAGGAGAAACATGAAGTAGTAAGCAAGGAAATGGAGGAAAGGAGTGAGTTTCATGAATTGAAGATAGGTGAAGAGGCCAAGGAATATGAAGGAAATTGATGTCATTGGTCACCATTTACAAACATATCCCTTCCATATAACAACACATCCTGGTTGATCACAGCACTTAAGAAGCTTAAAATGCTAAGAAGTTCTAGGGAATTTCCACAACCTAGCTTCCAGTGGATCTGAAACTAATGTTACTCATGCCAATATACTACAATGCAGTTTAGCAGTATGAAATACTGTTACAAGTAAAAGCAGCAGTAGGTGAAGTGTAACAGCTGCTCAGATTTTCTGCTTGAAGATTCATGATTAATTCTTCTTCATTAAAGAGTTCAGTGAAGTTGGATATTATTATTACTGTATTTCACAAATCTTTTCAAATCCAGCAAATTTGGTGGAAAATACCTGAGTCTGAAATGTGCAGTGTGTCTCCACAAAATTTGAATCTGTTTCTCTTCCAGGTTTTCCCTCCTTTAAATATGTGCTATGTTTTTCCTCAACAAAAGAATTGGACTATAATCATTATCAAACCCTTTCTCATCAACCCATGTCAACACTGCATGTCAATGCTGAGTTTTGTGGCAAAAAACTAATGTAAAATCCCTTAAAATCTTTCTCTGGTTCAGACTCAAAACTAAAGAAGAATCAGCTTATAGGAAGAGAGGAAATGATGAGCAGTCTTCATGCATGTCCCTCAGCACACAAGTAAGTTGTGCGTCTTTGGAAGAACATTTGCAGGTGTTTGGGGGGTTTTATGATGTTTGCTTATCTAAATATTAGTTTCATTGAATATTACTTTTAATATTCAATAGGTTTATGTATTCTTGTAGTGACTTGGTCTTGATGTTAGCTCAGAAAGTTTCATATGCAAAGAAGACATCAGGAAATTTCCCACTCAAATATGCTGCATTGAGAAATATGCTACAAACATTTCAATGTGGGGACTTTAATCGTGCAGAATTTCTGAAGCTCTGAATTCCTCCTCGTTCCTGATACAAATGAAATAACATTTCTACTCAGACTCTCAACACTTCTTACTCCCACTGCTTTAAAGATTTTATTGTCAGTTCTGTCTCTCCAACATGATACCCCAGCTTGGTAGCATTCTTACCACATTCAGAAAAGTCTGACAGTGTCTTTGGCTTTCCTAATTGAGCCTAAGAAACCCAGCATGCCAGGTACTTCTCAGAGCAGAAGATTTTCACCACTTCCAGGATTGGCCACATCAATATCAGCAGCCTCAAATAGCATCTGCAATTGGTATGTAAAAATCTATCACAAAAGCTGCATGCTGGAGTAATTTATGTCTCCACGTGACATATGTTTAAGTGAAAGAGTGTGACAATCACAGCAGCACACTCTCCAGAAGTCATAAGCAGTTAACAAAATGCAACATGATTGTTGGCAGGCCTGCTGGTCTGGGTCATCCAGCCAAAGCTGAATTTATAAAACACAGTAAATGGGATGGGAAGAGAGGAAAGGCAATTGGCATTTGAAACCATGCACCAGCCTGATAGGAGTGCTCTGCAACTGCCTCCCAGTTTTGCATTTCCATTTCTTTCTGTCTTGCTGGCCCAGATGACTCATCTACTTTTCTGTCCACCAAAGCATAGCTTTCAAAGAGTGACTCAAGTTTAAATGGGGGTACTCCAAGTTTTCAATTTTTCCAATAAGGAAATTTTTACTCAAGAGAAGTCCCTACATCAGGGGTACATCTAGGAAGTTATAGATAGACTTCCATTCCAGAGGTAGCTCTTATATTTCACAAGAGAGATAAAAAGGGTTTTACAGGAAAGGTGGAGCCCCTTTCCAATAAGGAGTACCAGGCCACATTTTCACCTGGTGGCACATGGTGGCACAGCCATGTAGCTGCACAGCCCCCCATCCAGTCCATGGTGAGTTACTGCTGCAGAAGATCAGGTCTACCTTCCTATTCTGGGCAAAAAATGCATTTGATGGGGCTCTGATCTCTGCCAAAGAAAGGAGCAGATTGGGTGTTTTATGCAGAGAGGAGGGAGATGTTTGTGCTCAGGCAGCAATTATATATACCTTGAAATCCAGAGGCTGACGGTTGCTGCTCCAGGGCAGCCAATTCTGCTTCCTGCAACTGGCTGCTTAATACTGCAAAGGTGATGAAACCTGAAGGCAGCCACTGAATAGGTGGTAATTATGACTGACACAATGACGGCTTGTGCAGACATGTAACCATGGAACAAAATACTGCAGTTAGCTAACAAGAGATCGGTACAAGGTTTTTAACTGGTACTGTGTCTCCTGTCTGACACTTCTGAAATTGGAGTAAAAAAAGCAGTGTGAGCTTCAGCATTCAGAGGCATAATAGGCCAGATGAGTGGAGAGTGCAATGCCAACATCTGTCCCTTTCAGGATTATTATAGCAGGTTCTGTTTCCATGTTGATTTTTGCAGAACTCTTCTCCTGCACTTTTTTCCTTTATAAATGTCTTTTCTGAGTTGTCACTCTGTAATATGCTTGACTATACTACACCTCCGTCTCTCTCAAGCCCACAATTTTCTGAACAGTTTCAAATAACTATAGAGAGGTATGTGTGTGCCCAAACCCACGTTATCAAATTCTTCTCTCTTTTTTTTAATTTTTTTTTTTATTTGGGGGACTGAGAAGCTTTCTGGAGTAATTATGCTTTCAGAGAGCTGAGGAAAGGACACTGTGACATCCTGCTCAATCAGCATGTCTTTGGAACTTCATCAAATGTTAATGGACAGAAAAATCCTTTTCCTGCCTGGTGAAAATATCTGCAATATACCAGAAATCTTCTAGGTTTCTATAATAATAGTAGTAGCTAGGAAACAGGATAATAAGGAATTAAATTCTTCACTAACTGCATAAGCACTGATCTATAGTTCTTCTTTCTTCCCCCCTGTTTGAAGTGGAACATGGAACTGCCGTGTCAGAAAAGCTGCTTTTAATCATGTATGAAGCCAGTGAACGAAGTTCACAACTGAGGTGGGAATTAGGTAGCATAGGAACATGTACCAGATGAAAGCCCTAACAGAACACGTGCTGAGGAGAAAAGGAGGAATGATTTCTATCACCCCAGTGGAAAAAAAAAAAAATAAAAAAAATTCCACACTGTTACTGGAAATCTTATGCAGTGGTAATTTTTATCAGAAGTGGTACAATTCCACAGAAGATGTCTATCTCAAGCCATCTACACATTTTAATGAAAAACATTCTTGATGAAAGTTTTCCAACTACTCTCTGATCCTGCCAACAGTGCATTTGCTTTCTGGAATTACCTGATTTACACATCTCTTACACCTTCATTTCATCTTTGGACTTTTTCCCATGCAGGAAAGTGAAAAGTATTTGCTTCACCCAGTAGTCATGCCATTCTTCAGAAAGAACTTCCTAATCCCCAAACCCGCCAGTCAGAATTTGTTGAGTGAAATCTCCAAGTCTTGAACACTCTGTTAAACATAGCAGGGAATAAAAATAATCAAATTTATTTGTAGCCATTAGAGAATTATCTGCTATTTTATCTCTTCCTGTCCCACTCATGAAATTTCTCAGTGTTGTCTAAACAACTAACTCTACAGCTCAATGACGATACCTTTTGATCTGTCCATAAAGGACCTGTGATAAAAAGTTAGCATACTGTAACTTACAAAAAAATAAGTGGAAAATTCATTTTTATGCACCTATAGATTATTGCTTAATGGCCACTGTTTTTGCCGATATGATTTCATTCAGAAGACTTACATATGTTTCAGATTTGCGGCTAATAACAATGGGATATATTGTTTAAGGAAAAACTGTAATCCAATTTAAGGTTTTTTTCAATTATTTTACTATGGTGAAACTACATAATTTATTCACCTCTGGTTCTGAGGCCAGAGAGTGGCCTGTGGAAAGCAGTTGCTTTCTAAATAATCATACAGAATTGTGTATGTGTCCCTCTGTGGTACCATGTCAGCATTGGTTACTAGTCATTTATTTCTCCTGCTGTGCAAAACATTGAACATTGAGAGTTAACTGAAAGCAGGTTTTCCTTTTCTGGATTTTAGTAGAGAAAAAATAGCCAGTGTGCCTTTAGGGCTGCTTTCTAAATTCTACTTTGGATTCAGTTCTTACCTAGACCTTATTTAAATGTATTAGGCTGTCACTCTATCTAGTCTAGCATCCTGTCTTGGGCAGTGGCCAGTGCTTTCCAGAGGAGCTTTACATGCCTGCAGGAGAAAGGGGTGGTAGGAAATTAGCAAGGTGTATGATCAGGAAGAGGAAGGCACACAGAGCCAAAGATATTTGCTCTTACTCACAGCTCTCTTTATAGCACCTGGAGCAAGCAATATCATAGTAGGTGCATATAACATAAAGTCACAACACACAAACCACTGGAAATGCAGTGTCATGAAGGAGATGTTGGAATATGTTTGCACAATATGATCAGAAGCTTGCACATATGAAAATGCAGCAAAATCTGCTGTTCTAGCTTGTCCTACAAGGTAAAAAAAGACCTCCATGCTTAAGAGGAAAAAGCAACTGTGATATATGAGCTTTAGCTCTGGTTCAGAGAAGCTATGTCTGCTGCATATTTCCTATCAACCATTGCTGAAATGGCTGGAGCATCAATACTCATTGTCATGCCACAGGACAAATAAGCAAAGATTTATACAATAATTGAGATGTGAAGGGACCTGCAGAGGTTTGTGGCCCAATTTTCTGCTCAGAGCAGGGACAACTTCAAAGGACAGAGATTGTATTAAAGATGAGGCAACCAGTTGCATCCTGTCTTATCCATCGAACACAGAATCAGAAATCAACTTCACCATGCTTGGGAAGAGCTATGAGGATCCATATGGATTACCTTGAGCACCACAGCTCCACAGTGAAAGACATTACATGGGTTGATATTATCACAGATTGGACATAGAATTAAGAAACAACTTCATGAGTTTGAATGTCACTCAAAGTAGCATTGCATCTCCACATCATGTGCAGTGCATCCATTAATAACAAAAGTGGATTTTTTTAGGTTTGTTGTTGTTATTTTGTTTTGTATTTCTATACATGTTGGATGGATTTTGATGACGTTATCAAATTCTTCATTATGATCATTGGGGTTTGAATTTCTCTTACCCTCTCTTTCAAAAATATAAAATGTAATTGTTACATAATCCTAAAATTCCAAGGGGGGGGGGTGTGTTTATATAAAAAACAGTAAATATAATGTATCAGAGCTCATAAATTAATCACCAGAGGTTAGGGACATCTGAAAGTGGGCAGGGAATCCAATCCTAAGAGACCTCCAAGAGGGTGTCTAAGGAGACAATCTGTGCTGACTTTCTATAGAAAGAGTGCAATGTAGTTAATTTAAACCTCATTATTATGGCTAATTTACTCATTATGCAAATATGTACATAATAAGCCACTACCATCCAAGGGCCCAAAAATTCAAGAACCATGTTCTGAAAGGTCACATCCTAAACCTTTAATACAGAGAGTGAGAGTAAGGAAAAAAAGAGTCAGGTGAATAAAGAAAAAAAGAAAACCTCAAATAAAAGGCTTTACTGCTGGAAAAAACAACAGCAGGAGCTTTTCAAAACATAACCACTTACCTTTTTAAAGAAAATAAATATATAGTCTGTTCTGACTCTTCAGCTGTGCTTGTTCTGTCTCTGTTTTCCCACACCCACTCACCTCCTTTCATTTCTCTCCTCTAGTCCTCGCTTCCAAAGTTTTCAGCATGCTTTTTTGCTCCTCTTTCTCTTTGGGCCAGCTGAAGCTATGAAGACCTTGAAAGAAGGATGATAGAGCTGTAGACCAAAGAGAGATCAGAGAGCTGCAGAAGGCAGAGGTAGGCTGTCAGCACATGGGGCTGGAATCAGGATGGAAGTGAGGAGAGCTTGTCTGGGGTTTCTACCCAGGAAGAAGTTATTGAAAAGCAAGGGTTTACTGTGAAAAATAATTTAAAATAAAAATAAAAGTATTCTGTCTTTAACTGCTTTAATCATAGCAAGAAAAGTGGCAGAGCACTGAAAAATCATATCCGGCAAACACAGGTTATTTTCCTAAATGTGTATGCAGGCACATCTGCCACTAACAAGGAGACTCTCACTCTTTTACAAATGTAGGCCACTGTGACCCATATTTTCCCTGGGGGTAGACTACCAGCTAATAATATTCTATCCTTTTTGCTTCTCTTTTCTTCCTCTAGCTTTGAAGAACTAGAACAGGGGTCGTCAGCCCATATGTATCACATTCAAATTTTCTTAAGTGAGCACATAGCCCTGCCACCAGCCTCCTTTTGCTGCCACTGGCCTCAGTGAGCAGTCTTTCAAGTCCTTTATCCCACAGCACACATGCACACACACCCTCCCCCAGCTTTGGCAGCGTTCAGTAAGAGTGTTTTCTGTGCAATATTTCCAGTTACCTTACAGATTTTGTCCCAAACCTCTCAAGCCTGTAATATATGTTGAGTATCATACTTACTCTGCAGTCTTACCAGAATAATGGTCATAATGTTTTATCTGTCTAGTGAAGCTTGTCTGGCATATACCATCCAAACAAGATTTTGAATTGTATTTCCATTGGAGATGATACCATCACACTTTTGACCTACTTATAGATACAGGCCCAAGTCTTATCTGCCAGATCCATCTGAGATTCCCACTCCCGTTTCTCTGTATATTTATGTTCATGTGCTCCCTCTGCATTCCTCGGAGCACAATAAATCCTGCCTGCCAACCCCTTCGTCACCTCTGCCTCAAAAAGGATTGCTTCAAGGTCAAGCAGTTCCCTTGTAATGTACAGTTTAACCTGATTTGTGGAGGAAAAGCTTTGAAATTTTTAAAATAAGGCTAAGGTAAAGTAAAGCTTGCAAATGAAACTCTGACGGTAAGCTGGAGTATTTCCCTCTCCAAAGAGTTCGAGCAGAGGGCACTGTGCCATCTGAAGCCATAAGAGCTGGAATTATGTTATTTATGGCTCTACACATAAGATATGCCTCAAGTAGAACAGAAAACAAATGCTGACAACAGAAAGCAATCAAACCCCCATCCACGTAAATCATCAGGAGAGTGGAGGAGGGACAAATTCTGCCTGCAAACTCACACCAATGAATAGTGGCGTTAGTCCAGGCAGTTTTAGAAACCCTTGTTGAAGAAACTAAATGGACATGTGTAGGGTGGAATCCTTAAAAGTATCAAGAGGTGACAAATAATTGCAGGATATAAAATAATTGCAGGGTATAAAAATGTTCTATTACATTTTGCCAGTTCTCATCTGGATTTGGCTGCCATGTTTCCCTCAACTTGCTGCTCAACTGGTGAGATGACTAGTCTTTTGAGATAGCAGCAATGAAAATCCCAGGCAAAATACTAGTATGAGGATTTAAGAACTGGAGGTAAAACACAAATGCAAACACATAGATGACCTAATGCACACTAACCTTACACACCTTCATTGCTATGAGTGGATGCCTTACACTTAAAATATCAGTGTGGTAAACCTGCTGAAGAGATGTAGCCTGCATCATGAAGACTTAATAAGACATAATGCTAGAGCACACATCATTAAGATTTCAGCAATACTGCAGATATAAAAACAGTGTATTTTTAAAATTGTTACAAAATCCAAATATTAAAAAATCTTTGGACAGACCCCCTAAAGTCAGGGGAATAACTTAAAAATCATGTGTTTATTAAAAAAAAAAAGTATTTATATGCTTAAATTCCTTTTGAATCCTAAGAGAATCTCATTTTCATCTTTCTCCTGTACAATGAAAACTTTTTTTTTATTAATAAATTCATGTACTTACTTGACTCCAGGAGTTAAACTTTAAAAAATAGATACATTTCCAAAGATCATGAGAAAGGGCATAAGAACACATAAGGACTAAGTTGAAAAGACCTCTTAAAAAGGCTGACACTTTAGCAAGTTCCACTTAGCATTAGCTAAATGGATTAAAAACTGTCAGTCAACTAAAGGTCTGAGAACAGATGCCCATAATGTGTATATATATATTCTTTTTTTTTTAATTAATAGTTCCAATGATAAATAACAGATTTCCCTATTTATAGAAAACTGGTGTTATATCAGATTGTGCTATTACACCCCCGCATGCATACCAGTTTTCTATATGGAAATTTGATAATTACAAGAATTGTTGCTTTTAGAGATTTGGAAACAACAAAAAGAAATGGATTTTTGTTGTTGCTAAAAAGCAGAAAAGCTACCTATCTATTTGTGGGCTGTTTTATTTTTAATTAATCTGAAACATGAGGATATTTGTTTAACCAAAGGCAAAATTTAAAGGCTAAGGAAAAGTCAAGGGAAGGAAAAAAAAAAAAGGAAGAAACAACAACAACTAACCAACCAACCAAACAAAAAAATCCCCCATCATATGTGAAGGCTGCACTAAACTATTTTTCCTTTGGTGCTTTTAATTTCTAGCTTCCAAGCAAAAAAAGCATCAGAAAGATTGCAGAAGTGAAAAAAAGACAAATCAAATAACCTTGTAATTTTCAAATTTTCAGGTTGGCTAGCCTTCCTCACACATTTCACAAAGTGTGTCATGATATTCACCGTATGATAAAAAAGCACCCAAAAACTAACATCATACTGTGTTAGGAAAACTGCCCAAAAGAGCTAGTATTGAAATATCATGTAAAATTCATGTGCTAAGAAAAATTCCATTCAGACTGAGTCACAGAGCCTCATGCTGTATTTGTAAAATTCTCAAACATGATATGAGAGCATTATTGCCTTCAGGCTTGTTATTTCATCCCCTGGACACACACAGAAGCATATCATCCTTTCATAGGATTGATCAGCAAATATCCTCCAGAGCACTTAGATAAGAAGGCATTCCCTTTTGCTAGCTGTAGGTTTTTGCTGTGTTGCATTTATTACTGTGGTGTGAAAATCTCCCACTGAGTGCAATACCTTTAAACACTTTGCTGGGTTTTTTTCTGTTGTTGTGAGGAGCTTTGCCAAGTGGTGTATTATTTACCTTGGAAAAAAATGTTGCAGCATGATTTATTTTGGTTTGGGCAGAAATTAGCTATGGAAGAAGTTTTGAGACCTACTTTCTCATTACCAGCAGGTCTTCCATCTGCTTAATTAGAAGTGCAAATATTTTGAAATCCGAAATCCTGCAACAGCATCTCAGCATCTCTTTGTTGCAAGATCTGAAAAGTCATCACTGATAATTGTTGATTGTGCTCTGTGTGACTGTAATTACATGGCATTGATCTGATGTTCAGACACCACAGTGATGAGCTTAATATAAGAACCTAAATAGACTAGATACAATTATACCAATAATCACTGAGAAGAGATAGTTTAAAGGGGCAGAGGGAAATCACAAGCAAACATGAATGACTGAAAGGAAAAAAAAAAAAACAAAACCAAACAAAACCAAAACAAAACTCAAAACCTTAATATGCTATCCAGCAAGGTCTATTCAGTCATTTAAGCTGCTGATCAAATACCAAACACTTAGCTCTTTTTCTGATCAAATAAAGTCTATTTAATTCCTTGCCTGCCTGAGGAAAAAACCCCAACAAAACAAAACAAAAAAACAAACCACAACTGCAGCAAACCTGCTCTGAACAAGGCAGGTAAAGCATCAGGCTGTCCGCAAACATGTATGGCTGAACAAGTACCTCAAAAACGGTCCCTTAAATACCAAGGGACAATATTATCAACCAGGTAGGGAGGTGAGAAAGTAGGAGACAAATCTAAGAGAGGAGAATTAATTTCCACAAGAATGTCTGCTTGGCACTGGATAAAGTACTTTCACATTAGCATTTAGCACACCAGCCACACAGCTGTGAAAGGGTAGAAACCTGAGAAGGAGATGAGATAAAAGCAGAATATTGCTTCTTAAGTGGGCTGTGAACTTTCTTGCTCTAATTGATCTCTTACCATCCTACGCAAAGGAAAGCAACTGGCACATTCTGCAGACAGATCGTTAGCAGCGTGTACACAGCAAAACCTTTCTACCCCTCCCTGCAACTGCTGAAAATCAGATTTGCCCTTAGGCCAGCATGGGCACAACTGTTCTTGTTTTGGGGGACAGGGACATGAACATTGATGGCATGGTGACAAAATAGCCACCTGTCACGTGGGCTAGCCACATGGCTAGTGCCTCTGCTTCAGCATCTTCTCATATCATACCACTAGGGAAGAAACAACTTCAACTGATAAGGCAGAATAATTTTTTATTCAAATGCTTTCTCCAGGATCATCAGACCAGCATGTTCAGTAACTCCTACATCCAACTCAAACCACCATCTGGTCCCCAAGGGTCTCAGGAATCTCCCTGAACAATTATTCATGGTAAGGGTAAAGGGTCAACGAGGGAGAGCAGACCAACCATGGATGGTGTGGCTATGGCTGCAAAGGACAAAAGGCTTCAGGAAGGCACAAACTGGGGTAAGGGAGGATACATTTTCTGGCAGAGCAGATGAAATGGCTGGAAAAATAAACAGCCTTTCAGGCAGGAGGCTTTTTGGGTCACTCTCATGAAAGGTTAAAAGAGCATTTTTTCCCCCTGGTTTGGCGGAACATTAAGAAACAACATGGTTGGGAATTTGGACTTGGTGCCAAAAATGCTGATTTAGTTCTTTTCTGGGAAGCTGCCTCACTGGAGAAGGATTCAAACCTTCATGAAGCTCCATGGAGGCAGATGGGGGCCAGGGAAAGCATCATCCCTTCAGGGAGATCACCAGTGAGCTTTGTGGAGCATTTTTGTCAATTCAAAAGCATACCAACTTTCTACAATTTAGATTCACAAACAACTTGAAAGTATTGTTCAGTAAATAATTTCACATAACAAGTGAATTTGAGAAAACAGCAATCTGGTTTAGAACAATTTGTGAAGAGATAAGAGGAAAAATTTGTTGAATAAATTATCCATTTATAAATTATTCTCCCACCTGCACTTCCAACCATCTTGCTTCAGTTTCTGCTGTTACTTTCTCCTTGTTTTAAAGCACAGGGAATATTCAACTTTCATGTGCTCAGCAGTAGGCACAATACAAAACTGTATAAATAATACAAACTCAGCTCATACTTTGTTCAGTGCCCATTGGCTTTTTACTCCTTCTGACGTTTTTCTACTTCATGTCTTTTGGGTATTTTCGGCAGGTTGAAATTCATGACCTCTGTCTCAGCACATATGTTGTATAGCAAGGAAAAGAATTATAGTAAACAATAAGAAGTAAAAGATATCCTAACACTGACAGCATGCAGCACTTTTCCTCTGTAGATTTTCATTGCTTTGCAAAGGCAGATGCATTTCATTATGCCTAAATTCACAGATGGAGAATCTAAGGCATTGCATATATCCCACTCACTTCAAATACACCTAAGTTTTGCCCAGAGATGCTAACCGTGCTTCCCAGTGTGAGAAAGGTGACAGCTATGCCATTGTGCAGAGCTCTGGGCAGAGGCAGCCCAGGCTAGCTCTTCACAGGAAGCACCAGAGCCATGTCAACCTACCACTGCACCTGCACTCATTAGAAGCACTGCTAATTAATTTGACACAGCAACATGCTGCCATACCTATATTGCTTCCAGGACCCAATTAGTATCTCTGCAAGATACAGCACTAGACGATGTAGACATGCAGCCTGTTCAGAGCTGCTCTGTTACCACCAGTTGAGGTCAGCGCTCATGCCCAGACAGGCCCAAGATAGGCCACTGGTAAGACCACTTAGATCCTAAACCCCCCAACAATTGATCTTGTCTTCAACTCACTGAATCATGAGTTTTCCCCACCCCAAAGGCACGGTACAGCAGATGCAAAAGCACTTTTTTCTTTTTTTAAACTGAAACAATAATCATATTCTCTGCAAATACACCCTGCAAGGCAAAATGTTTGCTGTGGAGGTGTTTACATACTTCAGTTGCTTAATTTATCCCAAGTGTACCTTAGTAATCTGTAGTGAAGGGGTACAGAGACACGTCGGCTGAAGCCAGAAAGCATAACCTCTGCACCCCCCCACACCCTTCTCCTGCTACCTTTTCATTGTGCAATGAAACAACAGGTTTGTATGTCTGCCTGGGGAAAAGGATTCTGCAAGATGTACCTGGGTGAGTAATACCGATTTGCTGCCTGATAAGAAATGCCTTTGTTGAACCAACATTATCTGACGAGTTAAGCTTGGGATAAAGCCATGGGATTTCACCAAGTATGAACTGGAAATGCTTTGGGGATTTTATCAATGAAGTTTGCCTGCCTTCTTGTTTTCTGTGGGGTGCCCTGTAACAAATGTTCTCATGACCAGTACTGGTCCCGGCCCTTACAAGAGCATGGACTGCAGTAACTTTAACTTCTTTAGGGATAAATTCAGTAATTCTCCAGCTTTCAGATCCCTGAAGCTGGCTTTTGTTCTAGGGCAGGCACCCCACAGACTCCATGCACACTAAAGCCACTTTTCAGACATGAAACTCGCCAGGGCAGAGTCAAGGAAATCCATTGGCTCTTATTTTTCTATTTTCCCAGACAACTTTGAGAGTCAGCTTTTAATTCCCCAAGATGATGATCTTTAGCATAGACTAGAAGGGACTATGGAACAACCCAAGGCTCACACTGGACAGGGCTGTTGCACCCCAAATGACAGTGGAGATTGCAGCCTCAGTATCCCCTAAGATTTGCTTTTCCCTCCATCTGAGAAGCTCCAGGGAGGAGAGGCCCTTCACTACCCATGTGATTGAGTCCTCATGCAAGACCAGCTCTTGAACTGCTCAGGAGCTGTTTTTTGCCCCCACCTCTCTTCAACACCTCTTTGTTTAGTCCTTCAGGGGCATCTGGTGTTCTGGGCGGCTGCTGTCTAAGGAACTATGTACATAATATTAAATTACAAATACATCTATCAGAATCTCAGATGCTTGTTCTTCTCTTTAAATTGTCTTTCTGTGAGAAAACAGGACTTAGAAGATACATCAGTTCTTGCTCAGAATTGCAGTCTTGCCAGTGTTCATATTCAAATCAATGAAAACAGTGGGGAAATGCACACGTGGAACTAAGCACATTGGCAATGTTGGCTGGATCAGGCCACTCCAGGGCCGAGACACTATTTCCATTTTCTCATGGCAAGCATGGAAACTTACAGGCAATTTCTATGAGATCTGTAAAAGGGAAACAAAATTTCAAGTAATTAGATTTAAAATGTGCTTATCTATCATTTTCAGGATAAAAATTACAAGTGTACTCACACCAACACCATGTTGTTAGTTTGGCTTTCTAGCATGTGCTTTTACTGTTTACAAAAGCTTTTTCTGCTCACCTTTTAGAAATTTTCTCTTGATTCTATTTCCTTTTCTAATTACAATCCCATTTCCTTAGTAAATCCTTGAAAAATCTTCCCCCGTGCCTCTAATCATCTCTCCAGTTATAATCTTCAAAATTGTGTTCCATTCAGTTTTCAATTTGGCAGTGCCCAAAGGCAGATCTCCATGTGGTTTCTAAATACAAGAAAACAGTTTCAGGACTAAAATTTCTGCTGAAAATCAGAGTAGCAGCACTAAAATTAACTAAGCTATGCTGATTTAAATCTGCAAAGGCTCTGATCTCTGTTAATGTCCTATGGAGACACTCAGTTTCCTGCTGCATTTAAATGGAAAGTTCCTTCCAGTCACCCCTAGGTTGTCAAGGGATTGGTGCCAGGGCTATCTGATGAACTCTGTTCCTTGGTGGACCTTTCTCTGCGAGCACATGAACAGAACAGGTCTCTGTATTCCCCATGGCAGCAAGGTACCTACCAGGTAGGTTTGACACACAAAGCATCCTAAACTAGCGAGTTCTACACAGCTTGCCTGTAGCTTTAGAGAAACATGTCAGGCCATAATGGAAATAGGAAGGGGCAGAGCTTTTTGTAAATATGTAGGAACAGAATTTCTTCCACCTCATCAAACTGTAATTTAAAGTGGTGTTTATTTGCCCAGTCATTTTCTAAGTATATTATGCTAGTTTCAGAGAAATGAAAAAAAAAGAATGCTGGACAGAAAATTAATTGTCTCTTTTCTATGGTCCCTTAGAACAAAATGCAAGGGTGATTGCACTTGTTTCCCATGGAAAGACAGGCATTGCTATGCTGTCTTTCTAGGAGCCCATCACAGAATCCAGAGCAGAGTGCAGCCACTCCGCCTAAATGCCTCAGACCATAACATCTGTGGAGCAGTTTAGCTCTCCATCCTGCTGACCATGAAGTCGTAGCTCTGTCCGAGACCATGAATTTGTAGTTCTGTCCTATCACATGTGAACTAACCTTGTCAGGTCCAGTGCTAGATAGATGTACCTGCTGTTGTCGTGTAATGCTCGTGCCTATGCAGTGCCTAAAGCCCCTTCAGCAATATGCAGATGATCTTGTCCCGGGGGACAAAAGACACTATCAAACATTTGCTATTTTATATGTATAAATACATTTGACAACTTTAGAACTGTGTGAGCAACTAAGTGTCTGAAGTAGAGGGCAAATTCATAGCAATTTTCTCTCCTTGAGTATCTTCCCGTGGGAGGGAACTTTCTGAGAGGCTGTGTTCATTTTCCTGTGACGACGGAGAACAATAGAAACCAGAATGATCTTTACAGAGCCCTCACCTCCTTCATGGCATTAGTTAGCATGCAGAGAGCTGCTCTGTGGATGGGAGAAAGACACACATAAAGACTCTAAGGAAGGCTTCTGCTTTCCTCTTCCAAAATTACTGTTTAGAGACGACAAGGTAGGCAGGAAGATGCTAAATACAGCCCTTTCATATATCTTCTAGTAAGCAAGGACACAGGTGTGCTTTTGCAGCCCTCCATCAATGGATTATGCTTTTTTAATTTTCAGATGGGGGCTGACATAATTACAAGGTTTGCCTGCCACATTCAGAAGAAAATAAAGGTGTATATTGCCATCTTCTCTTTACTTTGTGGTACCTTATACTGTATTTGGGCACACAAATTAGGAGACAATGAACAATTTTATCACTGCACTATTTTTCACAGTGAGAGTTCCTTTTCAGAGATCCCAGTATTGGAAATATTGCTATTTTTGTGTGTGAAGAACAGATGTGTCCACTTCCCTCTCCTGGAACAAGACATGCAAAATATTTCATTATGATGAGGAGATCCACTTTGGTCAAAGGAGCATGACTGCAAGCACTGAGGCTTAATTTAGCATCTCATGTAGGTGAAACTATTTTAAAAGGGTAAACACTCATTAAACACGGGAAGAAACTGAAAACTATGGCAGAAAGAAATGAAAATTAGCCCATCTCTTGCAGCACAATAGCCATGAAATTTGCCTACCATTGTTTGTAGGAGTTATCAGGAAATCATAGGAAGGTTTGAGTTGGAAGAGATCTTAAAGATAATCTAATTCCAATGCCCCTGCCATGGACAGGGACACCTTCCACTAGATCAGGTTGTGGAAAGCCCCATCCAGCCTAGCCTTGAACAATTCCAATGATGAGGCATCCACAACCTCTTGGGCCAACCTGTTGCAGTGCCTCACCATGTGAAGAATCTCTTTTTTTTATATCTGGTGTGCTACTTCGATTTAATTATACAAAATAGAAGAGTAAGGTAAGTAAAGCAAAATAAATAGGTACACAGACACATACTTGTATGTGTATATGCCCACACACATCACTCACAAAGCTCCATACACAACAACAGTCCAGGATTTCTGTTGAATTACTGAATGCTTCCCAGCATTGTTATATGAAAAGTTTACATAGCTCCAACAAGCATTTCATATAGTTCACTTATTTTTTCTCTCTCTGATTAGAAACTACAAATTGTACTCCAAGGCATGAAACATCTACTTAAAAAAATTGAATGAATAAATGTACAATACCTATGTGAAAAGCTGTGGCTATTCTAATTTGTTGTAATTTAAAGTAAAGGCAACAGTACTATAAAATTCTTTTGTTTGGTGGCATGATAGTGAGTTTAGAAAATGCCTCCTCTGTCTTCCTACATCTCTGTAAATCAGATGCAATGCCACTAAAACAGGAAGGTTAAAACCTGCCTAAAAAAAAGATCAAAATTCATTGATTTGAAGGCAAAACACCAATGACTGCAGACATTTCATGGCTAAAAGAGACATTCGCAGACACTGGGAAAATTCTGTGCTGTTTTCCACCCACAAAATGCAGACACTTTCTTTTCTGGGTTTATTTTCCCCCACTATTTTACCTAAGCTGTCACTTCTGTTAAACTGTTCATTGTGAAAGTTAAGCTGTCTCTAGAGATGCATCCAGACTGCTGCCTTCTACAAGTTTCTCAAAGATAAAAAGCAAGCTATGGGTACAGATTACTAATGTCTTCCTACCTCTCAACAGTTGCTCCAAAACACAAAAGGCCACCTGAGTTGCTTTTAGGTATGTCCTTGCCATTTCTCAAGGACCTGGAGTTTAACTTTGCTGGCTTTCAGCCCAGCACAGATCAACATAAAAATCCCCACCATTTCTCTCAAAGTTTCCCTCAAAACTACCCTTTCTTGAAGTGTATTTTGATCTCTTTATTCTACTCCCTCTCTCTTCTCTCAGAATGTCAAGTCCATTTCTGCAAAACTGCTCACTCCAGATTTCTTGATTACACATCAGCTGAAGTCCAAGGAGGCTTTTTATGTTCTACCACCAAGGAGATCAATCTTGTTTTGATACCCTTATGTCCAGTGTAAAATTGAAAAATACATTACTAGTGTTAGTTCTTCCTACTATTAGTAATATCATTGCATCCTAACAGGAATAATTATTGCGGTATGCGCATAGCCACTCTGTGTCAGAGCTTAGTATGTGATGAGTCTTTTTTAAAATTGATCTGTGTCTGCCTTTTGCACTTTCTCTCAAGGTTGTAGGCAGCTAACAACTGCTACTTCAAATCAGAGCCCTCAAGGGCTTCTTATACTCCAAACTCATCAAGGATCAGTTAACTTCATTTTTCCTTCCTTCCAAAGGAAAAAAAAAAAAAAAGACTATGTAAAGTACAACACATGCATCCATAGTTATCAATCAGCATTTGAGCTGACCTTCTTTAGTTCATGCTTCTTTGAGACATCCCATGGTTTCACCTTCTCTGTGTCTCTATTGGGTCTGTTCCATTGATGCTGTCTGACTCACAGGCTCCATTTTATTTGCCTTTAAGATTTGTCATCCATCTATTCCCACCAAGGAAAGAAGGCACAATGCCTCCTCTTTGTCCAACAGATCCATGTTTGCTCAGTAATCGCGTCATCAGAGAGAGAGAGCAAGTCCTTATGACAGCAGCCTTTTGTGCCATTAAATATATTTCCATTAAATGCAGTCTAGCTGTCTTACCTTGCAAAGATCTCACTCCTGCCATTCATTAATACAGTACATTCTCCATTTGATTTTTCACAGCAGTTAGACATCCCTTACTTTAACATCATTCACTACACTGTTGGACAGTCTTCATCTTAAATTTGCTGCTGAACATATTTCAGTTCCCAGAGCACTGCTGTGGAATTAAACAATTCTTAAATGGGATATGAATGGAACTTAACAGATTGTTTAAGTGGTCTTCTCACACTGCCATCAGACTGTGGATATCCCAAATCAGAAATAATGTATTTGAAACTCTTTTAGAAAATGTTTAAATTACTAATAATCAAACTGTGGTCCATTATCTGACATAGCTATGGGTTGTGCGCTATAGCAGACAAATACCATCTTTATACGTGAGATCACACGTTCAACAGATGACTATGTTATTTCTGGATAAGAAGAATAAAGCTCTGAAAAAAATGTGACATTTTTTATAGCAAACATAAACGCATTTCTTTCAGTTGTGCAGCTGTGGAGTTGTGAATCTTAAGTTTCTGGAATTACCATCATTTCTGGACTTCAGATTTACCAACATTTCTGAAAATAACTGGGTTTTTTTGTTATTTGGCTATTTTGCCCACACTGATCCATGGTTAATACTTATAATACATTTTCTATTTTCTTCATACACATATATCATGCATGCATTCTGTTTATCAGCGCTGGATTTAAAGTTTTGCGAAGTGGTTTAGCATGCTCAGACAATATGCACCATATTATATAAAATGCTTCTAATTTGTTTAAGGACCAGTAAGTGCTGTCCAGTTAGTCAGGCTCATAGCTTGTATCACTTCCTGTGATGTTTTATCTAGTATTTCACCTTTCTGCAGTGACAGGTCTCCACAGTGACATCCTGTCTAAGAAAAAATTTTTTAACAATTTTTGCATGCACATGAGACTCTTGTGTCTGTACTACTTCAGTTCTTTTGAAAGCTCTGGACAGAATGTCTGCTTTATGTAAGTCTTTTCCAGATTTATATTTGAGTTGTAAATCATACCAGACTTTGCAATCTAGGAGATCTGCCTACAAAGCCCTTTGCAGCAATTGCCACTAATGGCACGTGATCGGTTCCTGCTAGCACTGGTATTCCATATAAAAACAATGAACATTTTTTGTATGCATGGAATAAAGACAGAGCCTCCAATTCTTTTTGTGCATGCTAACATGCTGTTCCAGTTAGGTCTGCAGAAGCATATGCCATGGGTCTCCAGTGATCACCATTCCTTGTTAAAAGTGTTGCCCCAAGGCCTTGCTTAGAAGCATCAACTGCCAGCTTTGTTTGGTGCTTATTATCATACACTCTGAGGACAGTTTCCTTCTTTATCAACTATTTGAGATTCAGGAAGTCCCTGTTGTGATTACCAGTCCATGCCCATTATGCATTTTTACACACTAAAGACCTTCAGATAGCAGTTTAAGTGGTTTAGAGCTCTTTGAATATAAAATCCCCAACAAAATTTGTCTTTTCTTTAAGTTTCTGTATGTCTTCTTTATGTATATATGGGGACATATTAGTAATCAGACCTATCTGCATCTACTGCTAAGCTTGCTTTTTTTTTTTTCTTTGCTACCTTTTTCTCAGTTGGCTGTTTCTTTAACCTTGAAATCACATTTTTGTCTTCTGCATTTCAACCTCCTAATTTGAATCCATTCTGGGAGCTTACCAGAGTCTGTGATTGCAATATTTTTTTCTATTATTTTTCTCCTCATCTTCTCCTCATGACTTCATGTCATTTATTGGGTATTTGTGGGAAATACTTGAGATTTAAAAAAGCATTTTCCAAATGTGGTAAACAGGGGTCTTCTAAATGGTGCATTTAGAACCATGGGTCAAATGGGCTAGGGATTTTTTCCCCCTTTTTACATGCTTTGTTAGTTGCTCATACTGGCAGACACAAGGAAGTATTAATCTTTCTTTTTTATAATTATTGTGGAATAATCTAATTTTGGAAGTTCTCTGATAATTTCCATTGTATCTAGTTTGGCCAAAATAACTCTTTAAAGTTTTCATTTCAGATCCAGAGAGAGATTTCTAGGAATATCTATGACAGGACAATTGATTCAGTCATTCTTTATGTTTTTGTTGGCTTTCTTTGATGTTATTAAAAACATCTGGAAAACAATCTCCCAGCTTATGAGCTGTGGTCCTTCCAAGAAATGTACTCTGACAACAGTCAGTAGGTGGGGGATGTTTGTAGCATGAAAGTAGGTCCTCCATTTGTGACAGCAGTTATAAAGTGTATCTGCAAAAGCTGCTGTTTACATCAAACCCACGGTGAAAAAGCACAACCTCCTAATCTATGGAATAGAAGTTTTATGTTCCTGCTCAACACAACTATCATTTATTTTCAAACCATCTCGAAGCTTTGGGTATTGCCCTCCCTATCTAATTTAGGAGTTTTACATCTCTCTAGATTAAGAGTAGTGAGAAGTCAATTTCTGATCAAGACAATATTCCTACGTTAAAAGGTAGATGTCTCTTGTGCAGCTCACTGAAAGAGATTTTTATTTATGTTGAGATATGTGTATTTTTAGTAGACACAGGGTTTTTTTTCAAAAAATGTTCTGCTTTATGGAAATATAGAAGCCTTATCTTAGCATAATGCAATGCTTAAATTTATGTTTTATTTCATATTGTTCGCACTTACTTGCATAACTTCTCCCAGACTCACTCCATTAGAATTGTGTGGAGTATTTTTCCTGTATTTTCATTTTTCTCCACATCTGAATGTTGCTGTGGACCCAGGCTTTGCAAAAACAGTTTTCTCATTTTCATTTTCATATTCTGAAGTCTGGTCTGGTTCTGCAGTTAGGTAAAATGCAAACAATTTTTCGAGCCTCATGTTGAGATATTCTAGCCTGCAGCCTCTGATACCCACTGTAATCTTGTCTCAAAGCAGGGGTAGCATGGGCCTTCAAAGTGCTATTTACAACTCAGTTTCAACCCTGTTGTGAACACTTAAGATGTACTAGTCTTTTTTATTTACATATAGCTGATCTGTAAAAAGCCTTACACTTCTAGGCATTAACCTTCTTCAGCAGGTTGTTATTCCTAAATCACCTGTGGGGTTTTAAAGAGATCTCAGCTCTGCTGCTTTGCTTTATTGAACAGAAAGCAACTTTTGCTCATCTTTGTCTTCCACCTGCCATTAGGAACTAGATATATCTTTTTTGGACCACTTCTTGCGTGCTCTCTCTGAAAGCTTAAGTTCTTTTGGAGTTCTTAGTTCCAAATCAGCCTTTCACTACCTCATCTTCTTCTCCTTCTCCTACTTCTTGCCCCATATTATGTTTTGAAAAAAATGATTAATATTGGACTCTGTGAGAGAGCTTATTACATGTAAGGCACTCATATGGTAGGTGAGCAACCATTATATGGAAAGGCTTGAAAAGGAAAAAGAAAGGGAGCTCTGTGTCTTTCTTTGGCTGCTAATCAATGAACAACAGATGTGACATTTCAGCCTTACATGCAGAAGCAGCTTCAGGGTTTGCTCTTTTAACAAAATATTTGCCTGAAGATAGTTTTGCACTGCTCTGAATTTCTGAGAAAACACAGCAGCTGCAGTATTTTTTATCTTGTGTTGTTCCTTTAGTTCTTGTGGTACAGAGGAACCTACATTTTGGAGAAAGTCAGGTAAAGAGTTTCTCTCCTTTATTCCAAGCCAATTATATTCATGTACATAGTAACCTAATGCAAATTATTTTTAATACTGAAATATATTAGAACGTTTTTAAATGTAATATAACTCCAGAAGACAAAAAAAAGAAGTATTTGTTGGCTTAAGGAACAACATTTAATAAATGGTGATCTTTTTCAGGGTTACAACCTTTTTTGATTGCTCCTCTATAGTGAAGCATAACCTTATTGATTTGAATTTGTAAAACACCTCTCTAACTGTACCATGACTCATGGGGTACCATGATATCACTCTGTGACCTTCCAAGTCTCACAATTACCAGGAACAATAATTTCTAGTAGCAATATTTCAATATAGCCAAAGCAATAATTTTAAAGAACCAATTCTCAACTTCCAGAATGAAAGACTGGATGAAAATGGAGATACAAAAGGCTTTGGATACTAGTAAGCTACAGAACAAATCTGTCAGCTGATATTGATGAACGATGAAATATTCTTCAACCTGTGCCTGTCAATTCCTTCTGGTTTTTCTTCCATCCCTCTACTCTACATGCTGAAGGTTTCTTTTGCTTTTCATTTGAAGTATATATTACTGGACAGTAAAAAATAAACTGTAAGTCCATACATTTTGCCTTTTATTTTGAAACTTTCCCTGGTCAAAAATTTTGACTGAAAAATCATTTTCTCTAAAGAACGAGTTTTTGTGAGAAAATGCTTTTTCATGGGAAAATATAACTTACTTTTTTCATTTGTCAGTGGTAAGGTCAACGAAGAAAGTAAGTTAAGTTTCAACTTACATTTCGTGCTTTGCTTCAGCTTTAAATTCAGACTGCTTGCTTACTGTTAAATGTCATGCAAAATACTTTGTATACAAATTTTCAACCAAGTTTATCTAAAAAATAAGAGGTGTTATGAGGATGGCAATGGCAGAGAGTGTTTAGCTCTGTTTAAACTCTGCTCCCATTGGTTGCTTTAGCTCCACTGAATGGTGGCCACCCAGTACTCTCCAGTAGAGTCAGGCCAGCACCATGGGCAACACTGCTGACATGGTGGGACCACAGAAGGTCTGCTGAGACTTGGAGGAAGTTGCTCTGGATGACTAAGTTGGTATACTTAAAGCAGACAAAAGAACAAGCTTTGAAACTTGGATTTTAACAACTTACATTCATCCCTACTTCTTCAAGGCAAAGCTAAAATTCAAGTCTCCCTGCCTGTCCTGTTCCTACAACATGAGGTGACTAATTTAGTGCAAGGTGATAGTACTCTTCATCTGACCAGAGCTCCTTTCCTCCTTTCTCCCATCTTACTAGGATCTACATGCCACAGTCAATCCCAAGGTATTTTATTGCTCAAGCATCTTAAAAGCAGTGAGATAGGTGTTCTACTGCTGGACGCACATTTACAGTCTCCGTTTGGCCATCTTCTGCTCTTCTCCCTCTACAAGGCATAGCTCTCATTCATGCTAATGTGAGGCACACTTCAATGCTAATTAAGAAGAGCATTAACCAGTGTCTATATTTGACGGTACTAATCATATCCATCATGTACACATGTGACAGTGCTATCAGTATCAGGAATCAGACTCTTTTTAGTACATCTTTTACATCTTTTTTAGTAAAAAAAGAAAAGTTCCTTTCACTGACAGTTTCCAGCTTTGATAGTATACTCTCCCAGATCCTTCAAGAGGAGTCATCACTTCAATTCCAACTTTTATAACTTACTATTTTGGCTATTAATAAGCAAGCTGTATTTCTAACTATACTTTAGAAACTAAGCTGCAAGATAATGTAGTTATTGCTTTACTGGTTCTACTAGTCACTAGCCCTTTTAACAATTTTTATTTAGCACAAGGCACAAACAGTTACTAGACAGATATATTGGGTCAATGTCTAGTCACAGTTAAAATACAAAGATCCATTCACTGATCAGAGAAAATATGATTCAGGCTGAGAAAACAAGGCCCTATTTGGTGCCTTTATAAATTATTTTATTTCATAATTTTTCCAAAAGTTTTTGCTATATAGAAAGACATTATTTGTCCAAACTGATTTCAGTAGAAAATTATCAGAAGGAGGATTGGGAGAAAAACCACAAATTCTTGGACAATACAGAAACATAGCTTTGAGTCCTCTGTGACTTGATTAGGGTTTCTGGACACTGGCAAAACACCAGTAGGACACACTAAATACCAAAAGGGGAAGAAAAGTGATGCTCCTATGTGGTCCAGAGTCTTAAGCAGTCCAGAGCAAAAGAAGCTTAAACACTCATGCTATTTGGATGCCTATCTGCTCACCTTTCTGTGAGAAACATGACAGGACAATCCTGATTCCAGCCAAATGTGACAAAGAGGATGCAACAAAAATGTATTAAATTCTTACAACTTTGGGAAATTCAAAAGTTGAGGAAAGAGGTGATATCCACCCTTCTGCTGATGAACAATAGGGAAAGCTTGTCCCTTATTTGTCCTGTTTGGCAGCTAGTTTGTTTGGCAGTGCCCATTGGGCAGAGTGCTGCAGTCCAGCCGCTGGAGCTGTCAAATCCTGCAGGGTCCCAAGGGTGTGGGAGTGAATATGGGATAGAAATGGAGGTAATATGGATGACTGGATGGGAGAGAGTGCTTAAGACTATAGGAGGGAGGAAAGGAACCAAAGGGCATTCAGAAAATGCTGAGAGGACCTAAAACACTGATTGCATTAACAGTGGCAGAAGGGGCATGAGAAGGACAGACTGGGCTGTTGCAAAGAGAGAGAGAGTTGTTGAGCACAAATCCACAAGGACCCTCATCTTGATTAGCACCACAATCACGAAACTGCTTGTTTTAACATGATAAGGAAAAGAGGTGAGATAGACAGCTACATGCTCTGAAATGATGGCTCAGGGAGAGTCTCCTTATCAAGCAAATGCTCAGAAGACTACTACAATTAGCTTGGTTCAGCCTGAGTCACAGGGAAATCATAAGCCTGTCTCAGCTGGAACCAAAAACACTTGGACTCTGAAAGTCCACTTCTCTGCCACAGGCAGGAATTCAAACATAAGAGCAAGAATCTGTGAAGAAATCCAAGAAGACCATTCATGCCAAGAAAAAGGCAATAGGTTGGCCAGAGGTGAAATAGGAAGACAAGAAAACTCTGGAGCTTCAGCTTCCTCCAAACCCATGCTATATTTGTCTCTGAAGTACTGGCACCCAGTCCCCATCAGATAACTTTTCACTGAGGACTTGACTTTATGTAGGAATAAAAAACATTTTCAAAAATCTGTACTCATAGGATGGTCATTTGCATTTCCTTCCAGTCCCAGGGCAGACACCCACATAGTTCCCAGGAAAGTTAGCAGATATAGTGCACCAAGTGACATTTCCCCTGTGCAGCAGGCTGACACTGCCCATAGCATAACCAGTAAACTACTGCCAGAACTGAATTTAGTGCTCAAGAGTGCCACATTGGCCTGACAACTCAGATTCTGCTGGAGAAGCTGGCAGCTCAAGGCTTAGACAGGCAGACTCTTCACTGGGTTGGAAACTGGATGGATGGCTGGGCCCAGAGAGTGGTGGTAAATGGAGTTAAGTCCAGTTGGCGACCGGTCACAAGCGGTGTCCCTCAGGGCTCAGTTTTGGGACCAGTCTTGTTTAATATCTTTATCCATGACCTGGATGAGGGGATTGAATGCGCCTTCAGTAAATTTGCAGATGACACAAAATGAAGTGGGAATGTCGATCTGCTTGAGCATAGGAAGGTTCTGCAGAGGGATTTGGACAGGATGGAGCGATGGGTTGAGGTCAATGGGATGAGGTTTAACAAGGCCAAGCGCCGGGTCATGCACTTTGGTCAAAACAACCCCAGGCAACGCTGCAGGCTTGGGGAGGAGTGGCTGGAGAGGTGCCTGGAGGAAAGGGACCTGGGGGTGCTGGTGGACAGACAGCTGAACATGAGCCAGCAGTGTGTCCAGGTGGTCAAGAAGGCCAACGGCATCCTGTCCTGTATCAGAAATGGTGTGACCAGCAGTAGAGAGGTGATCGTGCCCCTGTACTCAGAACTCGTGAGACAGCACCTTGAGTACTGTGTCAAGTTTTGAGCACCAGAGTACAAGAAGGACATTGAAGTGCTGGAGCAGGTCCAGAGAAGGGCAATGAAGCTGGTGAGGGGTCTGGAAAGCATGCCTGATGAGGAGAGGCTGAGGGAACTGGGGTTGTTTAGTCTAG
>JANHFX010021866.1:104028-122216 GCA_027560015.1 Chloroceryle amazona | reverse complement strand
ACTGAGAGAGTGGTTAGGCACTGGAACAGGCTGCCCAGGGAAGTGGTGGAGTCATCATCCCTGGAGGTGTTTAAAAAATGTGAGGCTATGGTCTAATGGATAGATAGATAGATGTTAAGGTGAAGGTTGGACCTGATGATCCTAGAGGTCCTTTCCAACCCTAATGATTCTATGATTCTATGATTCTATGTTTCTATGATTCTATTCTATTCACCTATAGGAGCACCTAATCCTGCTACTGCACAATGGCTTCTGCCTTCATCAATCTGCCCAGTCTCTGTTATAGATATTTCTGCTGCAAGTGCTTAGTTGGCTTCTATGTTCATGAAGCAGTATCTTGGGTGGAGCAGCACAGGTGGCATCAGTTTTGGCTTTTCTCAAAATACTGTACAGAAATTTAGTTAATGCACAGAAGTTCAGTTGATGCTGCTGTGCAGCTGAGCCACCCCTGCAAGTAGAATGGGACAGATACATAGCAATGAAAACAGCTGTGGTCTCCTGGGTTGAATCATTTCATGCATCTATTTTAAATCAAACTGATGCAACTAATTCAGCACTTTTCAGACATTTGGTCAAATTTTTCTCTACATCGTCTTCAAAGTTTTTCTCCAATACAGAGGTCTGAATTTCCATTAAGCAGCAGTTGCTTTTACATTGGTTTTCAGTGTTTTTTTTAAATGGAATGGGAACACTGCAGCTCAGCACAGAAGGGCATCTGCAAGCAAAGTCCATCCTATTTATTTAGACTGTAACCTTCTAGACATTTATCCAGAAAAGAAACTGTGCAGAAGACATGACTTAGAGACTCAGTAAAGACATTTCTTTCCATCTTGACTTATCAGCTGACACATTCCATATGTTCTGTTTTGTTTATTATTCATTTACTAACAATAGAAAATATATTTAATGAATTACGATCCTGTGACAACAAATTAGCTACACTAGTATGTATAAAGGTCTCTCTTTAAACTTTAATTAGTTTAACAATGATGTGCTTGCTGCCTGTGTTTGCATTTCAAGAAAACACGCAGCAGCTTAGAAGCGGGTTGTTTTGTATTTAAAGTGGAAAGTGTCTCTCAGTCCAGGGTTATTTATAAAGCAATTTTCTAATAATGATTTGGATTCAGTGCAGTTCAATCAGGAATAGAGTTACCCTGACACACATAAAATTAATATATTAAACCACCTATCAAATACCTAACTGCACAAATAAACATAAAGATTGGTGGGAAAGGAAGATGAAGAGAAGTCACTCACTTTTCTTAGAAAAGAAAACTAAAACAGCTTTAATGAAAATAATAATAATAAAATGGAATATATACAAATATATACATAAACAGTGTCAAACCCAAACCCCCTAATGGCAGTTATGTCACCATCACCACTGATGCTGTGAAGCAGGCACTGGGGAAGTCCCAGACTGTACTCAGTGGCAAACAGAAATGAGATTCAGGTGCTAGATTCCAGAACTGAATTCAGGAACAAAGTGGGATTGAAGATAGAATGGACAGTCCTCCTCCAATTCTGGCCTTTGAAGAAGAGAACTTGACTCTTTTGATCCTTCAGCTTTATACCCAGTATGACATATATGGGATGGAAGCTCTCACTGGTCAGTTTGGGGCCGCCTGTCCTGTCTGCTCCTCCCCATGGGTGTGGCCTTTTACTTTCTGGACCCCCAGTGGGGAACACAAGATTTAGCAGTGGCCTTGTTCCGCGTACCAATCATTGGTCGTAACTGTAAACATTGAGCATTACCAACTCTAGAAGCAGACACTGTCTTCAGAAATCTGCGGTTAACTTCAGAATGTGCCGTGAGTTAGAAGAGACTGAGCTGAAAAGTAAAATTAGTTCTGTTCTAACTCAAACCAGGACAATGAAGTACAAGGTGGCACATTATGTTAGAAGAACAGCCTGCATTCTCTGCATCTGGTGGCCAACACTCACACTTTATGTGACCTCATCACAAAGGCAGAAGTTAACTTCTTGTTCACTGTAAAATACCATCAACAATTTTTATTTAGTTTAATTTCTTTGATTACAGCCCAACATTTCAGAGTCATCAAAGCTTCCTATTTATTAATTCTCTAAACCCACAAAGAGTACCAGCTGCTGTGTAAATAATCACACATAAAATCAATAATTTTCTTACCACCATTTTAAAATTCTCACACATTTTTCAGGTCTTCAGGGTGTGTTTCATTTGACAGAAACAGTTGTATGGTATTGCTTCAGATATATAGTATTTGGCAGTCAGCCATTTCATCTTTTCCTTTCTTATCACACAGAACTTCAAAAGCTTGCAAGGCATCTTTGCTCACCAGGCAATTGCACTTGGATGACCAGACACAGAAAGACATCTATATTGCCCTTCATGCATCTGTATGGGAAAGACTAACTATATAGGGTCTTTTGTGATTTGTTCCCTGCTGTTAGATTCATCTTCACCATCCCCATGGCAGGACCATGACTGCACTAGGTGGGCACCTTCTGGAAGTGGAACAGAACCTCCTGCACATTTTTCCAATGCCTATCTGCTAGGTAATACCAGAAAGAAGGAGGGAAAATAAGAGATAATAGAGGACATCAGCACCTCCCTCTCCACTTCCCCTCTTCAGGAAGCTGTAGAGGGCAATAAGGTTCTTTCTCCAAACTAGACAAAGTCCTTAGTCATTCCTCATAGGACATTCCTTCCAGCCCTTTCACCAGCTTTGTAGCCCTCATCTGGATGCATTCAAAGCCTTCAACACCCTTCTTAAATTGTAGCATCTAGAAGTGCACACTCAAGGTGAGGACACATCAGTGATGAATACAGTGGGATAATCACCTCTTTCAACTGGCCAGTTACACTGTGTTTGATGCACCTTGGAAACAGTTAACACACCTCATTTATTTCCATCCATGGACCAAGAAGTCTCCACCAGCCCATCTTGGCATGATTTCAGCAGCCAACCTACACAAAGGAGTTTAACTAGGCACCATCACTTTCTATTTTATTTTTGCTCTATGATTAATCCCTGGCTCCTTGGACCATTACATCTCACCTTCTACAGGTATTTGCCAGATGCTTTATGGCAATACTGCAGTAACACTTGCTGCCAAACCCACACAACAGCACAGTAGGCCCTTAGCATCCTTAAGGTATGATACTGATGCTAGTGCCACTCCGGAGTCATGGTGTCCACCCCTCCAAGCCAGAAGTGCTCGTCACCATTTTTGTGACATCTTGCATTCTCCACAACATGGCCCCAGTGCCCATCATGCCTTGTGGGAGGTAAGGGACAATCTGGGATGAAAGAGAGGGAAGAGGGAGGTAGCATGGGAGGCAGGGATGGAGAGGATGATGGATGGCACTGGGAGAGGTAACAGCAAAGAGATGTCACAAGTGGCAGAAACAGGAGAGCCTGCAGGACAGCATTTCCGTGGCTCAGGAAGCTGAGCACCCATGTCTGCTTGTTCACCCAGCCAAGAAAGATCTGGCATCCCAGAGGACTGCCAACAAGTAAAAGAGTGCAGGCAAAGAGATCAAGTAGAAATAAAAAGGAATTTACTGCATAACACAGTAGAAACAGGAATGCCATCTCAGAAAGGTGTATGGGTAGGATGATTTCAACATTTTCAGGCCATTTTAGTGTGCTGTGGCTCACTGTCTGCCCCACCACTCCTGGTGGGAGGTCTCTCCCAGGGAAGGCAGACACTCAGAGATGAGTGAAAGTGCAGGCACCTGCTCTGAGGAAGGCACCTAATTTTGGTCTGGATAAATCTCAGCCAAAATCAATAGATTAATTCCCTAAGCCCTGGCAACAAAAGAATGCTACAGCAGGATACTGTATAGGTGCTTAGCAGGGCCTAAAAGCAGGAGGAAGAGCCATTTTGTTTAGCTTAGGTGTCTGTGAGTTCATATGAAGGCTGGGATCTCAGTTTAAATGCTAATTGACTCATAAACGAGCCTGACTTAAATAAAAGAATCAGCTAGCATCAGCTGAGCTAGATCAGTTTAGAAATGAGGTCTATTGTTAATCAGAGGGAGTTTGAACTGGGATAGGCCAGGCATTGCTCCAAAAACAGCATCAGATTAAACCTCCTACTCAAAAAACACTCATTAAAAGGCAACTTTCATTGAAAAAGATCCCACTTGTCACTACCAG
Source organism: Chloroceryle amazona (assembly GCA_027560015.1). Classification (NCBI taxonomy): domain Eukaryota; kingdom Metazoa; phylum Chordata; class Aves; order Coraciiformes; family Cerylidae; genus Chloroceryle; species Chloroceryle amazona. The sequence goes on along the minus strand of JANHFX010021866.1, from coordinate 118,071 downwards.
CGATTGTTACGTACTGAAACAATGACGGATATTTTTGAAGACTATTATGGGGAAATAAATATTTATTTAGCTGTCTAAAGTAATTAATCCCTGCTGTTTGCTTTTTATGTAAGCACATACAAGGCAAGACTGTCTTTGTACTTGAATTTCAGGAGACAAGTCTGTGTAGAAGCTCCCATGGCTTTTGAAGGCAGTAACAAATTCATGCCTAATACTTTCTATGCAACACAAGAATGCCAGCTGTCAAGCAGTAATAGATTTTTTCTATCCTCATTCAGTTGCAGCAGGAAGGAGATATAGGAAGGGGAAAGGACAGCGAGGAGAAAGGTGAGAAAGTAAAGACTGCAAGTGACATGGAAGGATGCAAGAAGCTGCATCCTATGCTGCTGGCATAGGATCTGCTGAAGGAAATTGCTTTCATGGAGTATCAGCTTGAGATCAGGAAAAAAAAAAAAAGGAAAAAGAATGAAGGAGGATTAAGCTGTAAAAGCACAAGAAAAAGGATCAATAACCATCTTGGATGTATTTTCTGGGAAGCTGGCATGGATAGCACGAAGATGTTACTTAGTGAATATGTTGGCATCCCTCCCATTTACAAGTTATACAGCCAAAGTGCAATTAGCACATTCAGAGGAACAATAATTAAACAATACTAAACAGGCAGTCCATAGACTGATTAAAGCATATGTCAAAACCAGAGATACAGACCCTAGCTCAGTTCTTATTTGATAGCCCGTCTCCTCTAAGAATCTGTTGAACAAGGTATACCCACACTGTAGCATATGAGCTACCAATGATTACTATATATGAGCTTGATAACATGTAGATTGTTTTTTCTTTTTAAATTTTAGCAGGTAAATGTCATTGATACATGTTTAAAAGCAGAAGCAATTTTTTAAAAAGTAGCTCAAGTGCTAAGTTCCATATTTCTTTTTCCCCAGAAGTATTTTATTGCAGAGTAAAATGACAGATGCAATTAGATAATGTTGAGCAGATTATAGTTTGAGAATGTTATGCTGTGTTACATATTCACAAGTGAACAATAGCAAGGGGGGGAAGAGATGGGTATCTTTTCTTAGTTCCTATTTTTAAGGTTGGACTAAGAAATGTGTCTTTTCTAGGTATGCAAATATTATGGGGCTCTATGAATTCAGTTGTGTTACCTCTTTTCAGCTACATGAGGAATCATTTCTGACTCAGTTTAGCTTTAAAAATCACCCTGGTATTACTAGAAAAATGTAGAAATGACCAAGAGCTGGATTTGTGACAACATGACAGTTGGGCTCAGATTCACTGAGGTTATTTTCCATTGAAACTAAGCAGCTTTTGCAAGCCTACACACTTCCCTTGTTGATCTGTGTCTCAACTCACCTAAGTGAAGATACATCCCTTGGACTGTGGGCCAGGTACCTACCAACAAAATTACAATACATGCTAGGAAGTATTATTTCATTAAACTGAGTACTTCTGGAGACCTACATCTTCTAGAATAATGAAATAGGACGTCAGTGCTTAATCCTGGTATATATTTCATATAACTTTTGTGCTTAAAGCTTAGCTATCTAGATCTGAGCTACTCTATCTAGTAGAAATGGATGCAGCTTCACAGGATGATTTGTTTCGCCCATCTTGGACTACCTGTTATGATGATACACTTTATTTGAAGGAGAAAAACACCCTCTAATTTCTTTCCATGGACTATAAAAGGAGCTCAGTATAACTTTTTCAGATCTGAACAGAGATCACTTTGAGATACCTAAGTGAGATGCAGTAAGTCTGATTCTGTGGGAATGGCACAGAGAAAGCACATTATGCCTTCCCTCCTCATTTTGTACCCACACAAGAGCTAGACACAATCAGACTCCTTCTTTAAAAATTATTTTAGCCAGAAGTGCAGTTTTACCCATTTTTATCCTTCCAGTTGCCTGAAAGATCAAGAAAAGATAAAGGATCCCTCCCAATCCTTTGCAAAGGAGAGTGTGGTCTCCCCTCAAGGTCATCTTTTCCAGGCTCACACAAACACACAGTGTGATTAGGCAGAAAGGGCAACACTTTTCTTTCACTACCCAACGAAAACTGTATCATTTCCCTTTCAAAGCATCCGCTGTGCCTCTGCATTGTGCTAGAACTGCCCTGGAAAGTTGAGAGTGAGATTTTTGCATTGATGGGCACACTTGAGGGCAGACCAAAGGACCAGCTCTCTTAGAGATGGCTTTAATCTCATTCTTTCATGGCAAAACCACTCAGATTACAGTCCTGGCAAGGCAGCAAAATGCAAGATCTGCATCTCCACCAGCAATGTATAATGCAGCACAAGACCATGAAACTCACCTATCCATGAAAGAAATGGAAGGGCTTCGCTAATTAAATATGGCAGTGCTCTACCCCTTCCTTGCACAACTCAAGGAAATCACTTTGCTCAAAGACTCAGAATCCCAGCTCCTGAGTTGCTGGACAAAAGCAGGAATACATTTCAATGTTTTCTATACCTTTAGGTTCCTTTTTTTTCATTCCCAGAATAACAGGCATTTTAAGTATCTAGTTCCCCACATTTGCTGCTGTCCCATTTCATTTTGCCTGTAAAGCCATGTTATTTTCATTAGATGACCCATCAGTCACTCTGACACCTGACTTAACATGACAGCCATTCAAATCTGTCACATTCTCTGGAGTCTTTGGATGTTGCTCTCACATTAGTAAACAGATGTTATCAATACCCCATAACAGGCAGAGAGTGTGCAAGGCATCTCATTTAGAAGAAAGAATTATTTAAATAGATCTTACAGAAATTGTAAGGAATGCTGTGAATATACTCAATATTGAATTCACTTCAGTGGGGGAACTGAATACTTTGATATGTCTAAAGAAAAATTACCTGCTATAGTTATAGTGTATTTTATTCCTTATTTAATAGAATTTGACTTTAAAATGACTACAAAAAAGTATTTCATTCCCATCCACATATTATAAATAAACACTTTATAAGCTCCACTCCACTTGGAATCTGCAGGAGATGCACTTAGCCTTCAAGAAAATTCCAGTTCTGTTTCAGTCTGTATGGCAAACCTGACAATTCCCTTTTTCCTCTTTAAATTTCATTGTCCCCATCTGCAAAATTACTACTACATTACTTTCTTATTGTTTAATTTCATCCTCTAATTAGTTTCATGAACCCCCTCAAAATCAGTAAAATTTATTCTGAATAACATAGCTTTTATTTTGATCAGTTTTAATCCATTTCAGCAGGCAATCCTTGATAATGTAATCACTGGGTATAGAAGGTTTCATTTAATAATGAAAGACAAAAATTCTAAAAGAGAGAGACATAAGGAAGCTACTGGAAGACTGAAGTGATAATAAAAGATGACTACAACCCAAAGTTGCATTACTTACAGATTATTATTGATATTGCAAGAACTACCATATGCTTTGCAAGCTGTGACAGTCACCCTTGTAGTCACATGGATGAAATGATCAACTGCTTTTTGCATTCAAAGTGATAGGAACAAACCTGATCCAAGTCAGAGAAGCTGCTGTGTAACCAACAACACAATTGTACAATGTAGCTCAATTACTGTTTTGGGGGAGGAAGGTCACTTGGTTTGGTTTGGTTTAGTTCGGTTCAGATCCTCAGCTGAAGGTTTTTCATGCAGTAAGTGCAACATCTATTTACTAATGTATAACAGAGAAAAAAGCTAAATGAGCTCAGGAAGTTGCCATTTTATTATTTCATGCAACCATGCTTATGCGTCACATTGCACTTTTGACACCATTAATGCCAGGGATGCTCTGTCATGCCTTTAGCACAAAAATGATGGGCCTGGTCTGAGTGGCAGACAGGAATGAAGCAAATTGCCCAGGATTTCCCAGTGACATTTAAGTTAGAGATTCAATGCTTATATAAAGGTCTTCCCATAGCCTGCTACAAACCCAGTGCTACACCCTTTACACCCTGTATAATTCTGAAGATGAGGTGGCAGAACTGCTTGCAGATAAGATATTTAATACCATCTCAGTGGCCCTTCCTCCTCAGTGGCATAGCTACTCCAGAAGGCACCAGAGTGCGTCAAACCTCATCACACCTGACTGCACCCTCGACAGACCTTGAAGCATGGATCGAAGGGTATGCCTCAGAAATCTCCCACTGACCTCATTCTGGATTCAGACTTGACAGAATTTTAATCCCCTTTGCAATCACAATGGCAATGCTCTCAGCAGAAGTAATACACTCTCATTATTGGTGGACCTTCAGCTTCACAGACCATAACAGCATCGATCCTGTCACTGCACATGCAGAAAGTCCATGCTGGGGAATCTCTGCATGGACAGTAACTCCTTGTGCTCACTGTCAGTCCTGGGGAAACATTGTTTTCTGTAGGATTTCTGGTCCAGCATCTCTTCCTAAAAGGAACACCAGTTATTTTGGAGTGGGCACAGGGAAAGGAGATGAAAAGTGGGGCTATCCATGGCCTGACCCCAGATATTATAGCAAGTGCAGCAAACACGCTCCTCTGACAAGAGATGGAGTGAAGGGCTTCTCTCATGCCTTCTTCACTTGCTGGACCATGTCATAGCTTAAAAACAGGGGCAACTCAGAGGTACTCCCTGGTCTGCTTCCCTTGTGTAACTGTATATTTCTTCACTAAATCTGATTTCACATTTGCAATAGGAAGAGGTCAGACCTCTTCAAAACAACATAACATCTATTTGGGAAACATAAAGTGAAGGAGACTTTATTGTGTATGTGTAACACATACAGGCATGTCTTCTTTACTCCTTTTTTATTTACTTACTCCTACATGAGGTCATTGAAATTAGCAGTAACTTTACAAATCATTTCATCTTTCACCATTGCTTATTAATCTTTAAATAAGAGTTAGCGCTTCACGTAAATAGACCTACATATCAACTGGAGCTTTAAATGGGATTATATCAATACCCTAGAAGTAGGGAAACATTCTTTTCACTCTGTTTAGTCAGAGAAAGTAGCATGAATGGTTTAATTTTGTTTATACAGAGTTTTCCTATGTTATTCCCATGCACTAGCACTGTCTTGCAGCACAGGAAAGGACTTGCATCTGAAGTGTTTTTACTAGATGTACTGTTTTTATTAGATCACAAAAACTTTCATTAAATTTAGAGGGTTTTTTCCCAGATGTTTTGTTTATTCTTGACTGTAATTTGAATTTGGGGGCAAAGAGGACCTGACAGAGTCCCTTTATATCACCTACATCTTCAAGCAATCAATATGAGAACTAAGACAAAAAGTAGGCCAACATTTTTTCTTAAGGTATAACTGTTCTTTTTCTGTCAAGCTTGATCCAGGGTAGAAGTTTCATTTATATGTGACCTGCAAAGCAAAAATGAAAAGCAAGCAAAAACTTCTGCACTGAATATCTCCAGGCTTAGGGTGCAAGAAAATCCAGTGCAGAAGCAGCTATAAGTTTAGTGCATGGGTTTTGGGAGGGCTTCTTGACATAAAACATCCCAACTTGCTGCAGAATCTCCAGAATTCATCATCCAGGTTGACTGTCTCAGTTGAAATGAGAAGTTGTGGAGTCACTCTCTGAATGTCCATAGTGTCACAAGCTGGGATTTTTTTCAGTGAACTAAGCACAAAAGGAGGTTTCACCAAGGAAACGGAATTCAAAGTTCTTCAAAAAATATCTGTGATGAATGGCTTTTCTGCTTTGTCTAAGGTGGCCTATGGAACCATGGGAGACTGTGGACTGTATGTGAAAGGTGCGTGAGGGAGAAGTGAGTAAGAATGACTACTGTCAGTACGCAATATGCAAGGTCTGCATCTCAGCCAGGAAATGTATAGAAGCTCCTTAGTAGAAAAAGATGATAAATGCCTTGGTTTATTTCCTGCAGATACCAGCACCCCATTCATCATCCTGAAGCTGGATCAGAGCTTTTCATATCAGAGTGGAGCAACTTCTCCAGTTCTTGGAGGAAAAAAATGCAAGCAGAATTGAGTAGCAATTGTAGTAGGTGCTGTAGGTAGAAGAAATGTGTAGATACTGACACATATTGTCTGTTCCAAACTGTTCCAAAGAAGCTGAGAGAATTGGTAAAAAAAAAAAAAAAAAAAAAAGGACAACAAACTCTCTCATTTATGCATTTGGTGCAATGTTTGGGTTTTTTTTAACATTTGGGGCAAATCAACAAAGTTAGGTAATGCAGATATAGCTATTTGATTAAGTCGGTTGACATTCTGTGTAAATGAACCCTACCATGCCATGCCATGCAGGGCTTTAGAGGAGACCACTTTCACATATGTTATGTAGGGAAGGGAACTAACATTGTGTCCTTGGGAGCCTTGAAGCAAGGGTTTATATGAAGAGCAATCCCTCCCTTTTTTCCCCATTGAAACTTGGATCTGCCATAAACCCACCCCAAAATCAGCTTCCACAATGCTACCTCCACTGAACATGCCTGTAGTATTCCCTCCCATGTGTCATTCGCTGACACTGATTGGAAACAGGGACCTTGACAAAATGGCCTACACTGGGAAAAAAACATTAGTGTCATTGTGATGTCAATAGAGGATGCTGTAGTTGGACTGGGAGAAGGGGGGTGGATTATGTGTATGCAACTCTTGATTTATCCATGATACTTCCATACATTTTTCATTTATAGGAAAGAAAAATGTTCTTTTTTTCAAATTACCTCGATAATACCCAAAAAAAAAAGGAAGAATCGGGCATATGTTCAAAGGTTTCAGGCTTTCTACAATTAAAAGAAAGCTGAATTTAAACTAATGAAAAATACCATTTTTTTTTCAGCCTGTCCTTGAATCATTCTTTTAAAACACCAGCTCATTATAGTGAAAGATCCTAATTTTAAGAAATTCAGACTCTATGGGGGTTTCATTGGCTCTTTGCTAATCATTTCATGAGTGGTCTGGACCTTCATTTTGATCAGAGAAGGACTTTTGGGAAGGAACCTTGAGGTGAAAGTGGACATACATGACTTTCCTTCTATCGAGTTAGCTTCAAAGCTGTCATAGTATATAAGAAATTCCTGGAATAAACTACCTCAGATATCCACAGGGAATACACATATGTGATTAACCCAACTGGCCACTGGGTGTGACCATTGCACCACACAAAAGCATCTGAGACTTCTTCAAAGACAGGTTTGAAGATATTGAAGCTAGAAAAAAAAAAACCCAACCTTTTGAGGGATGAGTAGACAACAGTAATGTCAAATACCTTTCTGTGCACAGCTTACATAAACTTGCTGCACAATGTGGAACATTTCTCAAAAGCCAGACATCAAGCATTTAAAATTTGTAGTGTAAAAAATTCAGTGAAATCACATTAATGACATTACCAGATTCCCTTTTCCTTTTTCAAATGAGAACTAATAAGTCCCTTAAAGCTGCAGGTGTTTGGTGCTCTGTTCAGTGAAGCCATGTTCATAGAATAAGCACTTTCACAGGTAGAACGGATAACTAGGCAGTATTCAAGCTATTAGCTCTCAATTACCTAGCTTGCAGCCAAAAGGGTAATATCCACTAGAAATAAGAGAAAAAATAAAGTCTACAATAAAATAATGATTATTTTTCTTCCAGTCTGAGTTCTATAAATATATGACGAAATAATTTTGTCCAGAGTAGCCCAGCCAGATCTGTGGCACTACATATGTGGTATCAGCCCACATCGAAATGCTTCCCAATTTTATGTGTTATTTTATAGCATTTCTACCATTGAAAAGTCCCAAAATTTATCTTTTACATCAGATACACTCTTTTATATTCTCAGTGCAGATGGGGATGTACACACCAATTTGAAAGATGTGTTTTCTTGACCACACTCAGGTTCAGTAGTGAAACGTTTGCATATTCCCTTGAGTGAGGTTGAAGTTCAGTAGCACCAGACCCTGATCAAAGAGTCAGTGGTAGAATAACATCACCTTGATCTCTGAAAAACCCATCAGTCCTGAGATTGCTCAAACGTACTTTGGTTACAACTACCTTGATAGGCAATAACTGAACAAAAATCACCAAGAGAATAACTATGTTTTGCCTACCTTTCATCTTTGTGTTAATACCCGGTGCCCTGGTCAGTGTGTATCAACCATGACAGATTTTACAGGGTCAGTTTTACCAAAACGTTAGTTTTCCCATGCAGGAGGACTTGTGGAAAGCTTCACTGCATACAAAGCAAGGGTCTGAATTCAGATCTGCCTTTAAGATCATATATGAAGGGGAATGCCACTTCCCAGAAGTGCACAGAACATCACTGACTTCTGAATGCATCTAAAAATCAGTGTGTGGGGAAGATAATCAGTAGGGGAAGATTACCTTAGTTTCAGACTTCTCTTTGTATCTTTGTTTCTGATTTTTTTAAGGTGTGCTTTCATAAAAAATAAAGCATTACCAACAAAATAAAAATAAACTAATAATAATAATTATGATGATAATAATCTCTCAATATCTTACAGCTCATGCTGGAAATTACCCGTACTTCTTAAACTCACTGTGTTTTTACAGTAAGTGAGAAATCTGGCATCTTCCTGTCTTTGTGACGAGTTGCCAATATTTTAGTGAGGGGCATTAAGCAAACAGCACTTTCCCTATATGGTTCTGCTAAATCTTGAACTGGGATTCTGTCAGTTAAGGTCTATGGAAACTATTCATTTGTTTCCCCATTTAATCAAAAATGTCTTCTCATAACCTTAGGATAGGAAGGTGCAATTCCACTTGACAAATAAACATAATGTTCTTGCTGGAAAGCAACATGTGCCATCCAAAAGCAAAACACACTGGCTATATGGCTAGTATAGCACACAGTTCAACCTCTGTGTAATTTGAATGTAAAAAGAGGCAAGGTCTTTAGAAAATTCCTCATCCTTGGTGAAATCTACTGCATTCAAAAGGAGGAGGGGAAAGCAATCTCTTCTGAAGTGACTTTATGGTCTCCAGGGAGAATACTTTTTAAAAGACAGGAAGATTTAGCAGGATTCAGAGAGCAGAGCAAGTGCCCTTGGAAGCACAGAAAACACGTACCCATCTTTCAGTTTGGCCGTAAGGGACTGCTGACAACCCCACAGCTGTTTCCTCGAGCATCTCCTTACTGAAGAGCCTTTGAGTGGGTATGTGTACGTGTGTGTGTGCAAAATAAGTTTAAGAATTTTTGTCACCACAGAAAAAAAAAGCAACAGCAGCTCCGTTTATCAACATGTAGCATGTGATATACTGGGCTGAGTCCTGGGTGGGAAGCCACCACTCTTTTCATTGCTAACAGCATCACACATCTGTGACCATGTCTCAGAGTGTCCTGCCTACACAAGGGCATCCCCACTGTGGCACACAACTGTCCCGTAGTGTCTGTGGTACTCACCACAGCTTCAGCTTCACTGAATATATCACGAAGGAACTATGGTCAGGACAAAATAACCACTGACATACATCTGACTGAGAGAAGAAACAGGAATCCATTTGAGGTGCATCCCCTTGTCCGATGACTCCATTACCGTCTCCTTGACCATGCCATCACCAGGCTCTTTATGGACAGGGTGCAGAAGGCTTCCCTCCTCATCCAGAGGCTAGTTTAGCAGTTTTCAAAAAAATTATGTGTATGAATCCCATTAAATGGGTTTTGTACCTTTCCTATATCACCACCTATTTAGTAGCTTATAAGAAAATGTTTACAATAGGCTGGATTTTACCTGAAAATAAAAGGTTGTGTGTCTTACTGCCAGACCTCAGGAGGTGCTCAGAATCTTGATTTCCTTTACCTGTATGTTTCAATCATTTCAACTAACTTATAGGCTACCAGGGTCAAAAGATTGGAAAAAGTTATGGTCTGTGTATTTTCTTTCATCAGAGTTTCCATGGCACAGTATGTAACAGACATTTGGTAGGATTAATGTGCTAGCGATAAAGCAGTAGCCTAGAGACACAATGATACTGTAGTCGTGCCATAGAAAATCAGACTGTATAAAAAGATATCCTCTACCAGAGACCTATTTTTGAGAACTGTGCAATATTGGACTGTCTGGTGAACAAGCAATTCTTTTTTCCCTTGTGCTTGGTAAACTGAGTTTATCCTGCCAAATATATGCCCAAAATGGAGGGTAAAAAACAAACCAAACAAAAACAAAACAAAATAAAACAACCAAACAAAACCCAATCAAAACCAACCAAACAAACAAAGCCATACACACACACAAAAAAAAAACAACCAACAACAAAAACCAACCCCAAAACTAACAAAAAACTTCCCCAGAAAAACAAAACACCCACCCCTCAAAAAAAAAAAACAAACCAGCAACCCCCACCTCCCACATCTTGGTGCTTCCCATCCTTTTTCATATCTATTCCAGTTTGAATTATCTTATTTTAGACCCATCACCAGGATCTGCTGGTTTTGAATGTCTTAAGGGTGAGTGATGGGAGAGAGAACAATAATTCTAAACCAAACCTTTCAAAAAACAAAAACATTTCATGTCTAAACAATTATTCCTAATAAATTGCAAATACCTGATTGGTAGAATCTGTTCAGTACATGTCCCAACTTTTGGAAGATAAGCTTTTGTGTCACCAGACTTGAATTCTTGGGAGGCATTGTTTGCATACAGAAGTTTCATATTTCATGATGGCAATTTTGAAATATTCCCAGCTGCATTACTATGTCATGCCTTTGGAGCAAGGATCTGTAGCTCCAGGAAAGAACAAGGGTGGCATAAAATTCTGCACCTCAACTCTATTTCGTATTAGTACCTGGTATTACCCATGAATTAACATTTCAGTGCTTGAGAAGATACCCCTACAAGAGGCTGGACATGCTGAAGCAAGTGTTAGTGTGTTAGTTGGGAAATGAATAAACACGCAAACCATTACAGTTAATTTCCATACAGAAAGCAAATGAGTTACCAAATGCAACACTAAATAGCACATATCCTGCAGCCCTTTACTATCAGAATTATGAGAGGCAAACAACAGGATGATGAATTCACAGATTCTGAGTCAATTTTTCTACTAGTATATAACTCCATATAATTCTGTGAAGTTCTATCATTAGGGAATGTAACATTGATGGAATAGTTTTGTTCAACAGACAGAATTTATTCCTGTTTCAGTCATCTGCAAACACATAACTGCAATCGTTAAGAGTGGGATCAGGTCCAAGTGTAAGTGGAGGGAAACAAAATCTTGCTATTCTCTATTGTCATAGTAAGATATTTCAGCCTCTAGTTTTCCTGGCATCTGCACGTAGGGGATGAGGAATAGCAGAAGCTTCATGGAAAATGTTCTTCATCAGGTTTTCATCAGTATGAAGGGGAAAGAGTGTATTTGTGCCCCAGCCTCCAGCAAGCTGAATTTAGTGTTTTAGGAGAACAGTCTCCTGTAAAACACTGCAGAGCACATGGTGGAAAACATCAAGTGAATTATGTTTTCAGTAGAGGTCCTTTAGTCTTTGTTGCTTTTGTTTTGTTTTGAAAAGAAAAAGCAGAGGCTTCATCAATACCTGAGCACTACTAACAGTTCCCATACCCTCACTTGACAAAGCATTTAGTCATTCAGATGCTCCAGTTTTGCAACTACTGCCATCGTCTGCTGGCTGATTATCTGTTTGGTCGTCCTTTAATATGCATTTCATTCCTAAGTATCACTGGAAGGTGCCGTTTCAAAGATTTGTGTTCTTTTAAAAACATCTTTGTATTCTTGTCTTTCTTGTTCATTTGTTAGTTTTTTGTAAGATTACTTTGCCTGTATTTCCTGTGTCCAAGCTTCTTCTGTTACCTTCTCAGATAGGATGACAAGAAGTGAGTGTAATAGCCTAACTGAGAAGATACTGCTGATATACACAATGGTTTTACATTTTTTTGTATTACTTTAATGTTTCATCTGCATTCCCAGCTATCACATCACACTAAGCAGATGTTTTACTGGGCTGTCAACGTTGATTCCCTGCTCCTTTATCCAAGTGATGGTCATGAATCCAGCACTGTCTGTGAGCATTTGAATGTGCTCTATCTTGCATTCATCAACCTTGAAACATAGCTCTTCTGATTACCTGCATATTTGTAAGGTTTCTGAATCATTCCCCTTTAATACAAGCAGACATTAATGTCTGCAGCATCTCTCAGTTTAATCACTTCACGATCATTTCAGGTCAATTGTTTCAAACAAGTTTCTAGGAAGAAAAAGGCCTGAAATTTGTTTGTGCAATTACTCTTTTTGTTCTCTTCTCCTCTAGTTCTTTTTTTCTTTCACCTTTACATTTATTTCACCTTTGCCCGTTTAGGCTTAAAAAGGTTTCACAAATGTTTCACTGCTCTTCTTCAAAAGTCTTAAGAAGATTCAGGATCAGTGAAATAAACTCATCATTTTTCAACAAATTTAAAATATTTCCCCTTTGAGCTTATATGTTTGCAGTATTTGCAAAGCTGCAGCAGTGATATGAGCCCTGAAGGTGCTGAGTACTTTGAATCTGTTTTTTTATAAAATAATAACTATATGCATAAAATTACATTAAAAAAATGTCCAGGTGCATTACAATTCCTACTAACTTATGCTTGAAAAAACTTCTGAAGACTTACAGCAATTTTTTTTCTCTTGTTTGGGTTGAAAACGACACTACTTAATTGTCACAAAATAAGTTATATAGTACATTTATGGACAGGATGAGTCTTGTAATCTGTGGCCAGTGCAACAAAACATCTCCAGAAATAACTCTTGAGGGATGTGATGGTTGAAAATACTGTTCACTGAACTTGCTAAATTCCATGTAATGATTTTATTTATATTATCTCTGATTTTAGAGAAACTTAGGTCCTTTACAAAAATAAAAAGCAAACGATTGCCTCCATCAGGCAGGCACTTATTCCCAGACTCCAAACAACATAGGCTTTATCTCAAAATGCACACATCAGACCACATGGCACTCAATTAATCTACAGCCCTACTGCCTTGCTTGTTCAAATGCCATTATATTTTATTGCAAATGAAAATAGGGTTTGATTTACAATCATAATAATGATCATTTATACAACATTTTTCAAGTAGGAATGGCAGATCACAGGATAAACTCAGAACTATTTATATAGGGATTGCTTTGCTGGTATGTAAGCCCACCAAAATGAAAGGTGATAGCCTTCAAACAACAGCTGGACAAATATTATCCAACATATACATTATCTTAATTAATTTTTACCTTTTTTTCTTAACTAATTTATTAGAGTAATTTTTCTTTTTGTAGCAATCAACCAGCTGCATAGCTCTGCAAATAGTGCTCATGGAATAAATCACTTAATGGATAATGACAATTTTCATAGAAACATTTACTTGGCAAATATTTTTTCGGATAATTGAGGAGCTCAGCTTTCAAAATCATGCAATAACATTGTACAGTCATTCTAGACGAGCATAAAAAATACCTTTAAGTGAAATTATAGGAAGAATTTTACACAGCAGGAAGTAATTAGCCAAGTGGAAATATGGCCATAATGGTGAGATTAACGCTTTTATCTGGTGAGAAGTTGTCCACGGTCTTTAATTGTTAGATATGCTCTAAGATCTTGCCTTATATCTCATCAAAAAGAATCTTTAACCAGGTCTATCTACTTCTGAAGAAATTCTGTCTTTTGAAAAGGCTTGGCTTGCACAAGATTTTAGCTGAACAAATCCCATTAACAGCAACAAGAGTCACTCTGCTAAATCCCCCATGCCCCAGAAAGGAAACAACTGCGTAAGTAATGTGCAAGTTTGTACCACTCTGATGATGTATAGACATGAGATAGAAAGGAAACAGCTTCTTCTGTCACAGATGTTGGATCATCATGAATTTTCCTGGAGGGAAGGGATAGACAGGATGGGAAAGAGAGGAAAGGGAGGAAGGAAAGAGAGGAAAGAGAGGAAGGAGAGGAAGAAGAGGAAAGAGAGGAAAGAGAGGAAAGAGAGGAAGGAGAGGAAAGAGAGGAAGGAGAGGAAGAAGAGGAAGGAGAGGAAAGAAGGAAGGAAAGAGAGGAAGGAAGGAAGGAAGGAAGGAAGGAAGGAAGGAAGGAAGGAAGGAAGGAAGGAAGGAAGGA